>JAPCYS010003506.1:0-120000 GCA_028641055.1 Alopecurus myosuroides
TCAGGATGTAGAGCAAAGTTGCATCTCTTGTTTTTATCGGTAAAATGTTGATTTACATGCTGCTTTTGGGCCCCCTTGACAATTCACATGCTGCTTTTGGGCCCCCTTGTCGAATCTTGCTGGGTTCTCTTAAGATGATGATTTTCTTCCTTTTTAGCGCCGAAAAGCGCAGTTTTTTAAGCGCAGTTTTTGCACCAGCCAACCCCAAGAAAGAAAGACAAGTAGCGCCAGCCGACCCCAAGAAAGACAAATAGCGCCGTATTTCGGGCCGCGGCACACAGGCGAAACCCAGCCCGCTGGGTTCGGCTTGGGGGGGGGGGGCGAAATGGCGGGGCAGCCCACGCGGGCCAGCGCTGTCAGCGACGCATGGGAAAATCGCGGGAACATAAACCTCCGCGCGTGAGCTTCTTCTCGGCTCCCGCGTCGGTCAAAGGTTGTCGGCGTTTATGGCGTGGCGGGCGGCCAGTGCATGCACCTGTTCAAAGGCTGCTGGAGTAATGGCGTGACGGACGGCAGCGACGGCACGCGGCGCAGTAAATGCCCCGCCGGGGCTACAAAAGGCCCCTCGCCGCTCGCCGCTCTCCCCATTCTTCCTCGCTCACCGCTCTCCCCATTCTTTCTCCTCGCCGCTCTCCCCATTCTTCCCTCCTCGCTGGAGATGCCGAGCTACGATGAAGCCGTCGCCGCCACCTTTGCAAGCAAGAGGCGTGGGCGCTGTATCGGGCGGGCTATCCGTGCCCGCCCGATATGCGCGTCCTAAGCGCCGCCGCCGGACAACCACGGTGGCAACTCAGCATCGGTGGGGTCCCCTTGCCCCCAATCCCCTCCACCGATGCGGAGTTCAGGCAAGCCATCGATGAGGTTCGTCGAGGGCTGACGCCGGACGAGGCCGCGCAGCTGCGCTGGAGGCCGCACGGCAACGATGCCTTCTGGTGGCAGCAGCTTCAACGCCGCCACGACGCGGATGTCGCCGCTGAGGGCAACAACGGCCCTGTCGAGGGCCGCGCCAACGGCATCGGCCGCAAACGGTGGTGGGGAGGCCAGCACCGCACGCACGAGTGGGTGCTGGACTACATCGACGCCGGCAACGATCCCCAGCTGCAGATGCCGCCCGGCTCGCACCCCTCGTGGGCAGCGCGGCAGATGGGCGGATCCTCGTCGGCCACCTGCTCCTCATCCGGCGCGGCGTCTCTTTCCCTCATCCCTCCCCCCCCTCCTCAACTCCGGGCGCCCTGCCCCCAGGCGCAGCGGCGGCGCCCTGCGCATCGGCGAGCAGGGCCTTCGACCCGCCGCAGACTTCGAGCGCGTCGTGCGCCACGAAGACGGAGGCGGCGGAGGGCGACGAGGACGAGTGGCCTAACATGAAGGCCGTCGAGGAGCTCTCGCTCAACACCCTCCAGCCGGTCCCCGACGACGTCGCCGCCGACTGGAGCCTGCGCGATAGCACCGAGAAGGAGTTGGAGCTCCAGCGCCGGCTCCTCGCCGAGGCGGAGCAGCGGAAGGCGCAACGCGAGCAGGAAGCCGCTGCCAATGCGGCCCGCCGCCGCGTCCCGCCCCCTCCGCAGCCGAAGAAGGTCCCCTACGTCGTCCTCGACCCCGACAGTGAGGACGAAGCCGAGTTCCAGCGCGCCCTGGCGGTGAGCAGCTGGGGTGACGCCGGCGCAGGCCCGAACGACCCGCATTGCCGCGACCCCGGCGCAGGAACGAGCAGGTGGGACGCCGACGGCTCGGACGACGACGACGACGGCGGGGACGACTACGACTACAGCCAGGCGATCGCGGCGAGCCTCGGCCTACAGTAGACGTAGTTAGGGCTTTTTATGTTTTTAGTTAAATTTCTGTCAAAATGTCGTCGAATCTATGAATTTGAATTAATTTGGGCCGAGACTTGGGCTGGAGTGCGACTGGGAACCGTGCCTCAGGTTCCAGATTAGCGCCGTTTGGCGCCGCGGCGCCACCAAAACAGCGGCGTTTTGGGCCCTGGGGGGGACGACACGGCTGGAGATGCCCTTAGTTTAACTTAAGATGATGATTTTCTTATTTCCCTTAAGATGATGATTTTATTTCCCATGATGCAACCTCTTAATTTCGCTTAAAAAATCAAGCGCCTACAGGATCGCGTTTGCTTCTCGAATCATGTTGGATTCCCTTGAGATGATGATTTTCTTTCCCATGATGCAACCTTTTAATTTCCCTTAAAAATTCAAGTGCCTACGGGATCGCGGTTTGCTTCTTCGAGGTGCTATTGTTTGAGAACAGGTGAAACTTAGATATGCTGGAATCAAGCAGGTCTCGTAATAAATCAAGAAAGTGAGAGCTTGTGACCTAATTGGCCAAGAAAATGCACAAATGTCACTACGCGCCAATAAAACGTTGGATATGTTGAACACTTGTGTGTATTTTTGTTTAGAAGTTGTTGGCGATGGCGTGCCGAGAAGAGAAGAGTTCTGATATGTATATGGAGTACTCACTCCATGTTCGGGTTTACAAGGCCACAACCCCGGTAGCATAGATTATTGACGTCAACTAGCATTAGTGACGACCGGAAGAAAGTAGAATGTGCACAAGGGCTTGTGGTGCACCTGGCTCAGTTAAAGCCTTTAAAAGTTTCAGAAAACTATGAACAAAAGATATAACGAATAATACACATGTCTAACATATCACAAATTTTTTATAACAAATCCATAAAGAAGAGTGAAAAAAATAGATAAACTCAATAGTCATCCGTGCCGGTGTAATTTGGGCCTTTTAGGTTTGGCCATTATAGCTAACAGAAATTTTGCTTTGTTCTTTCAATTTAGACATTTTTAGTCCAAATGTATATTCACGTTGTGTTAAGAAGTAATATTTTTCTAGATTTTAAATAGTTATAAATTTGTTAATCATAATGCGACACTAGTGGAGAATAGGGCTGCGGTCGAGAGCATTAGTCTCGGTTCCCGTATTTATGATTCCAACGGCCAGAAATGGCACTTTCGTGCGGTCACCCCTAGTCCTAGTTCGAACGGGACCTCTATTCATGGTTCGTAATACGAACAGGGACTAGAGATTCTCTGTTTTCCTATATATCATCGCCCCTGATCTTCCTCCTCCACTATGTTTTTTCATTTTAGAAGGTGAGAGGTGTGTGCTTGTTTGTTGTTCATTCCTATGCAAAAGTGGTGCTTGATGAAATGCTCGAGCTAGCCAGCTTCTTTCTCCTCAGTTTTCCACCACTGAGCTCGAATTTATCCCTATTTTCTCCATGATTTGTCAAGATTTGGCGGCGCCCCTTCTATTGAAGTGTTCCAAAAGGTTAGAACTTAAACCTAAATAGATGTAGATTTTGTTTAGTTTCATAGTACTTTGTTTTCGTCAACGATGCGTCCTCATCTTCGACTTGGCGGCAACGACCAAGGACTAGACTCCTCCGGGCATGTCCGGAAGTGGGATCCACCGGGGTTGCACTGGGAGGTGCTACCTTCCGGGAGGCGCAGTTTGGTGAGAAATCAGGGTTCCGTCATCGACCCGAAGCTTATTTTGTGGCGGTCGCGTGAGCCAAGATCGGTGCAAAGGGAGCCGACCCCCCGAGGAGGTAGTACGTCGTTGTGTCAGCGGGGAGGACGAGCACGTCCGACGATAGATGGTTGTGTTGGAAACCAGATTCTCTAATACCTAGCAGTTTCTTCACGGATCTCACCTGAGCTATGATCATGTGATGGGTTCTTCTCTTTGGGTGTTCACCACCCGCGGGTCAGGACCTGGCAATGGATGTGTTTACATCATTAAAATAATTTGGAGTCTTTAAGGAAATTACTAATTTTGGCATCATGATTGTGTTTGATATACTTATACAATAATGCAGATGCACCGGCAATGGATGTACGGTACTGACCGACGCTCTGATGAGTTCATTAATGGCGTGCATTATTTCCTCCGTGTGGCTGATGCGAACAAGAAGGAATGGTTGTGTATTTTGTCCATGTAGTATCTGTAAGAATCATGGTTGTGTGTGTTTTCCATGTAGTATCTGTAAGAATCAGAAGGATTACTCTGACTCAAAAATCCTTCACACCCACCTGTTCCGGTCTGGTTTAATGCCCAACTATAATTGTTGGACCAAACACGGAGAGAGAGATGGGTTATGATGGAAGACAATGAAGAATAGGATGATGACAACTATCCCCCTGAATACGGTGATACTTTCATGGCGGAAGCTGAAGGGGTGATGGTGATGGTATAATTGACAGCCTCGTTAGTAAACTCCAAGTGTAAGGTGTGAAGAGCACAGCAGCAAGTTTTCCCTCAGTAAAAAAACCAAGGTTGAATCGACCAGTAGGAGGACAAGCAACTTCTGAAGGTTGATGAAGTTGATGTGGTAGGGCTGATGAACCACAAGTATAGGGGGTGTATCGTAGTAATTTTGATAAAGAAGAGTGTCGAACCCAACGAGGAGCAGAAGGTGTTGACAAGCGGTTTCGATGAAGGAATAACTGTAAATACTGAAAAATAGATTTATAGGGATTTTTGATATTGCAGATAAATAAAGTGCGAGTAAATAAAATGCAGTAATAATAATTGCAGCAAAGGACAAGCCGGTGAGTTTACTTATGATTAACAAACGTTCTCGAGGACACACGGGAGGTTTCTGTCCAGTGCTTTTGTTCCATGCAGCCGCATAATTTTGGTGTTTTGATAAGTGTTGTGTGGGTGAACCTATGATAATGTACCATCCCATCCTAGACTAATACATACTTGTGATTATACCCCTTGCAAGCATCCTCAACTATAAGAAAGTAATTAAGAAATAAATCTAACCACAGCTTTAAACTCTGGGATCCTACGCTCCCTCGTGTAAAGGTTTCCTAACGGGGGTTTAGATTTATGTCACTCCGGCAACCCCACAATTAGTAGCCAAATACACGATGCATTCCTCTAGGCCCATAAATGGTGAAGTGTCATGTATTCGACGTTCACATGACACCACTAGAAGAATAACACCACAACTTAAATATCAAACATTAAATATTATTCAACATTACTTCATTACTAACAACTTGACTTCTCTCATGTCCTTAAGAACAACACGAACTACTCACAACACATCATATGGATCATGATCAGAGGTGATATAATGGATGATAACCATCTGGCCATAAAGTGCAAACACCGACAAATCTCACAAGCATCAACTACTAACAAGTAATCCACACCGGGAGAGAGATCTAATGCAAAACACTGATAGAGGCCCCTAATGGTTACAACGGGATGAAGGTGGATGTTGAGGGTGATGGTGCTGGTGGTGATGATGATGACGATCTTGATGATGCCCGGAGTGATGACGGTGACGATGGCGGTGATTTCCCCTCTCCGGATAAGAATTTCCCCGGCAGATTTCTTCCTGCCAGAGAGCTTTTCTCTCTTTGGTGTTTTCCGCCCCGAGGTGGCGGCGGAATAATTCTTCAAGGATGGAATGAGCCTTAGGGTTCCCTGGGGGTCAGGCACGCCAAAAATGACCCCCAGAGGCGGGCCAGGGTGGCCACACCCCTAGGTGGCGCGGGCAGGGGGCGCACCAGCCCTAGGTGTGGGCCCCTGGTGGCCCCCCTCTGGCTCCCCTTTTGGATGTGTTCTTCCTATGGACTTTTAGGAACCCCCGGATGTCCCCCTTCTTCTTCTGATCTTCTGAAATATGGTATCTCGACGGTGCTTTTTCCATCAGATTTCTGGTCCCGGTGTTTATTCTCCCAAAATTGTAAATCATGCAAAATAAGATGAAATAACATAAGAGATGCATCATAACATGAAATATATCGATGAATAACAGAAAGTTATGATATAAAATAGTGATGCAAAATGGATGTATCAACTCCCCCCAAGCTTAGACCTCGCTTGTCCCCAAGCGAAACTGAACTCAGAAAACATGACCACGGGTTTATGGAGTGAAGAGTCGATAAATAAAATACAGACAAGAAGCATCACATCTATCTATGCACCAATTATTATAGACATCAACTTCCTCTCATATAACCTTACTTGAAATGAGTAAATGGAAGTCACAAACAAATATGCAAAACAGAGAATCAAAATTGGTAATGGCAAACTTTGTTCTTGGTCACAGAACATTTAATGAAATTATATTTATCTTAGGTGAAGTCTTTATAGCAAGGTTTATAGTGTAGGGCTTAACATGTTTAATTATAACAACTCTTTTATAGTGATTCATAGCTTTTCAAAGTAATATTCATTCAGACAATAAAGCATGTGCTAAACAATGAAGGATAGAAAACATAATTGAATAAATCAACATATATAGATGATGAGATCACAACAACTCAAATGCTTGCTGGAAACAGAGAGAAATGGGTTTACTGACTCAACATGAAAGTAAAAGAAATGCCCTTCGCAGAGGGAAGCATGGATCACTCATGTGCTAGAGCTTTTATTTTATTAAACAGAGGCATTGAAAACATTTTAAGAGAGGTGTATGCTTATGTTAACGAATGGTACACAGACAATGCACCACGTCACAAGTCAACTAGAATTCATAAGAGCGGCTCCCATATGAGGAACGCAACTAGTGTAGAAGGTCATCCCTCATTCTCTTTTGTTTACACGATTTTACTTTGACTGATAAATCAGGGGCAAAAATAGTGAAGAGAATTTTTATATTAGTTTTGGGGCTGGGCACCCCGCTGCCAGCTCTTCTAGCATTCGGATAAGCGGATGAAGCCACTAGTCCAGGTGTTGTAAGTCCAATCAACAAGTGAGATAAAGATTCTCTATTTACGTCCTCATGAGCTAAAACAGGGGCACAAAACAGGAATAATTTTTGAAGGTTTTAAAGGTAGCACATGAGCAATTTACTTTAGAGTGGCAGTTAAATACCACATATAGGTAGGTATGGTGGACACAAATGGCAAGGTTTTGGTTCAGGGTTTGAATGCACGAGTAGATATCATACTCAGTACAGGGTTTTTGGCTAGCAAGGCTGGGTAGCAAGCATAAGAATCGAGGGAAAACAAACAAATATACATATGATGAAACCAATCATGCAACTTTTCATTGAAAACCCAAGCGATCTTAACTTGTGAATACTAAGTTTACGAGCTAATAGGAAAATTTCTCTTTCTTATACTAGCAACTCAAATTATTATTTCTGCTGACCCAAGCTAAGTTTGCCAAAACCAACAAGATTAACTTGATGATCTCTAGAGTGATACCAAATACTAACAACAACTCAACCACATGACAGAAATTGAAAACTAAAATAATGTGTGTAGAAAATAAAAGATGAAACTTCTCATTAATATTTCAAACCGGCAACCCACACCAACGGATACAACGATAAACAACTAAGCAGAGACACTTACATACTGCAAACCATCCTATATGATAACTTCTCTACTCATGATATGACTCTACTGAAAAAGTAAAAAGATGAAAGATAGTGATGTGATACCGCGGCACCCCCCTCCAAGCTTGGAACAAGCCGAGAGGATGCCAAACCCAATGATGAATAAATTCTTCGGTGGTGGTGGTGAATCCTTCTCGATGAGCTTATCAACTGATTTCTTCAGAACTTCAATAGCGAACATAAGCATACGCATCACCTCCGTATTGCGATCAACACAGTTTGCATGCTTGTCGGATTGTGAATCTCAGCCACCAAGATTTTCCCCCCACTCTTCCTTAGGTTGAGAGCTTCCTTCATCTGCACGGTTAGAACAATTGGTGTCCCACATAGAGGGAAAATCCCTCTCGGGCACCTTTTTGCATTGATAATCATGAATTAATGAGTGGAGGTGTTTCTTAACGCCCGCAGCAGGCGTTCTTGATGCTAATGAGTGACGTGGAACCCCTCCTCCGGTGCTCATCCACGCGCCTCTCTTAAGCTTCAAGGGGTTAGCCGCCACTCTGATGCTTGTGATGGTGGCGCGTGGACGCACTCGTGAGTTCTTTTCTACATCTCCTTCAGCTCCACTCTCGATCTCCTCCTCCTGCTCCAGGTCTTGGACATCATCTTCCTTCGGTCCCTTCCCCTTGTTGTTGTCGGCAGAGGGCATGATGCTTCTATAACCGAAAACAGATCCTGACAGAAACAGCTCGAAACAGAAACACGACGGGAAAACGATATACAGACCTCGAGGGGTCCAGGGGATTATATAGCAAGAAGTTTCATAACGAAAGGAAAGTCCAGGTCAAAAACGAGTCGGAGAGGGGCTCCGAGGCGCCCACACCATGGGATGGCGCGGCCAGGGGTGGGCCCGCGCCCATAATTCATGTAAAATGAGCAAATGATCACCAGGATGGACATTTCTATCACCTGAATAGCAGTTATCCATAACATGTTTAACAATCTTTATAGGTATTTTATAAGGATCCAAATCATCAGGCGGTGGGTCACTTACTACCCTAGCAGTGGTAGCACTGCCCACAAATAAGGACTCAGGAAGAGTTCCAAACATAGCGTAATAAAGCAGCAGACAAAATAAAAATATCACTTACAGCAGAAGCTTCCTTTATCAATTCCACTTCCCAATAGCGCTTCACTCCCCGGAAACGGCGCCAGAAAATAGTTTTGATGACCCACAAGTATGGGGGGGTGTATCATAGTACTTTCGATAAATAAGAGTGTCGAACCCAACGAGGAGCAGAAGGTTTGACAAGCGGTTTCGATGAAGGAATAACTGTAAATACTGGAAAATAGATTTATAGGGGTTTTTGATATTGCATATAAATAAAATGCGAGTAAATAAAATGCAGTAATAATAATGCAGCAAGTGGCCCAATTCTTTCTTCAGCAAATGACAAGCCGGTGAGTTTACTTATAATTAACAAACGTTCTTGAGGACACACAGGAGGTTTCTGTCAAGTGCGTTTGTTCCATGCAGCTGAATATTTTTTGTGTTTTGGTAAGTGTTGTGTGGGTGAACCTATGCTAATGTACCGTATCATCCAAGACTAATACCTACTTGTGATTATAGCCCTTGCAAGAATCCGCAACTACAAGAAACTAATTAAGAAATAAATTTAACCACGACTTTAAACTCCGGGATCCTACGCTCCCTCGTGTAAAGGTTTCCTAACAGGGGTTTAGGTTTCTGTCACTCCAGCAACCCCACAATTAGTAGCAAAATACACGATGCATTCCCCTAGGCCCATAAATGGTGAAGTGTCATGTAGTCGACGTTCACATGACACCACTAGAAGAATAACACCACAACTTAAATATCAAACATTAAATATTATTCAACATTACTTCACTACTAGCAACTTGACTTCTCCCATGTCCTCAAGAACAACACGAACTACTCACAACACATCATATGGATCATGATCAGAGGTGATATAATGGATGATAACAATCTGGTCATAAAGTGCAAACACCGATAAATCTCACAAGCATCAACTACTAACAAGTAATCCACACTGGGAGAGAGATCTAATGCAAAACAAGGATAGAGCCCCCTAATTATTACAGAGGAATGAAGGTGGATGATGAGTGTGATGGTGTTGGTGATGATGATGATGATGATGATGATGATGACGATCTTGATGATGCCCGGAGTGATGACGGTGACGATGGCGGTGATTTCCCCGGCAGATTTCTCCCTACCAGAGAGCTTTCTCTCTCTGGTGTTTTCCGCCCCGAGGCGGCGGCGAAATAATTATTCAAGGATGGAATGAGGCTTAGGGTTCCCTGGGGGTCAGGAACGCCAAAGATGACCCCTAGAGGTGGGCCAGGGTGGCCATAGCCCTAGGTGGCGCGGCCAGGGGGAGGGCGCGCCAGCCCTAGGTGTGGGCCCGTGGTGGCCCCCGTATGGCTCCCCTTGTGGACGTGTTCTTCCTCTGGACTTTTAGGAACCCCGGATGTCCACCTTCTTCTTCTGAAATATGGTATCTCGACGGTGCTTTTTTCCATCAGATTTCTGGTCCCGGTGTTTATTCTCCCAAAATTGTAAAACATGCAAAATAAGATGAAATAACATAAGAGATGCATCATAACCCTAAAATATATCGATGAATAACAGAAAGTTATGATATAAAATAGTGATGCAAAATGGACGTATCAGGGCGCGCTACCGTTTCAGCAGCAACGTGTGTCGAATCTCTGACTCCACAAATCCCTTAGGTGACCCTATCGGGTTTCGACTAGGAGAAGTCATAGGCGCTGGTGGAATCGTCGGCTAGACAGGGGGCGAGATTTACCCAGGTTCGGGGCCCTCGAAGAGGTAAAACCCTTACTCCTGCCTTCTGTTGATCTGTATTGGATGATTAGATCGGTTACAGGTTGCTCGAATCGAGAGTAGATCTCGAGTTTCAAGGCTTTTTGGTCGTGCGGTACTACTTGGTCCTCTCCCGGGGGGCTCTCCTGGCCTTATATAGATGGCCAGGTCTCGAGTCCTACCCGGAGAGGACTCCAACCCTAGCCAGGTCGGTTACATGTTTTCTAACTTAACCCGCAAGTTTAGTGCAGGTGGGCTTCACGCGGGCCTTCTAGAGTACATCGAAGGCGCCTCTTCTTGGGCTTTGTCCCTGGGCCTGAGAGGGGGTGTCATTACCCGCAGGGTCCAGGATCCATATCTTCGTCAGTAGCCCCCGAGCGTTTGCTCGATTGGGATTTTTCCAGTCGAGTAGACGGTCAAACCTTTCTTGATCTTTTCTGGAGGACCAGCTCGACAGTTATTGTTTAAAGGGTGCGTTCCCTGTATCATAAGTCATCGTGCTCGAGCATTGAGCAAAATAAGCGCCTGTTTGTACGGCTTTTTTCACAGAAGGATGTGGCTCAGTAGCTTGGCTCTCCCGAGAGATCAGGGCCAATTAATTGCAACTAGGGAAAAAACATTCCTGGCCTACACAGATTCGAGACCTCCGACTCGAACCCGATGAGGTGATTGTTGCGACTGAGCCGTTGTGGACTTATCAAATCGAACTTAACCTATGGGGGTACCCGGCGCGTCCGCTAGGATTTTTCTTCGTGTTGTTGACACGGAATTACACCGGAGGACGCAGCTTTCGAGTGCGATTCCAGGCCCAAAAGAGAGATCTTTTCGGGTCTTACCTTCATATTCGAAGAATATGGCATCCGGATGTGCCTAGTCGGCTGAACAATCCAGGTTTTTATGATGTAAATTTATCATGTGTAAGAGAGGTAGGTTCTTCCTACCCGATCGATTTGTTTGAGTTCTATACGAAAGAAATTTCGTGCTGGAAGAAAAGTTAAGCCCATATGAAAGAGTTTTCATGTTCGGAATGTTGTGCCCATACAAAAGAGTTTTCGTGTGTAGGGTATTTTTCTCTTGTTCGAAGAGGTTTTGCTTCATGAATTGTTCATGGAAAAGTTGCTTTTATCCGAAGGAATTGATATTCGTACGAAGATACTTTCGCGTTTGAACTTCCAATCGAAAAGATCTTGGTTTTGAATGACGAATGCCATGACGTCATGGCGCACTCCTCTTCTCCCGATGGGACGTGACGGAGTGGCAGCAGATGGTGGCCCACCTGGTCAGCTTTTTGACCGGGAAACGAGACGTCGTTCCCGGTTTTCACGCGAGACACGCAGTAAATGCGCACGATCTTCTGTTAAGATCGTGGCACGAAACAGCGCTGGCCGCCGCTTCGTTTCATCTTCACGCGTGGCGGCCGTGATAAGCGCCACGTAGAGCATCGTACGGCTGAGATCGTCTCGCTCCGTGTATAAGTACGGGTGTTAGCGCTACGGTAAAACTTTCCCAGCTCTCTGTCTTCATCTTCTTCCTCGCGCCCACCTTCGTCTTCCTCGCGCTCGAGCTCGTGCTGCAAGCAATGGCTGGCGGAAAAAGACGCGGTGCTGCCGGCTCTGCATCCGGTGAACCTTCTGCGCAACCCGCGCCCCGCGCCGGCGACTGGCGCTCCCCCAACACCACCGCGAAAAGCATCAAGGAGATGCAGCGGGAAGGGTTGCTGCCGGCGGAGACGGAGAAGCGAGTCCGTCTCGGAAAAAAGGAAGAGGTACCCAATCCTCAATCGAACGAGCGCGTGGTCTTTGTGGACCACGTGACTCGGGGCCTTTCCTTTCCTCTTCATCCCTTCTTCCTCGGGTTGCTGTGTGTCTATGGCATACAGCTTCACGATCTTCCCCCGAACGCGGTGCAGCACATTTCGTGCTTCATCGTGTTCTGCGAATGCTATCTCGGCATTCGCCCGCACTGGGCGCTTTGGAAGGCGCTCTTCAAAGTCCGGATCTTCCGCGAGAGATCGCGGGTGGAGTCCGAGCTCGGCGAACCGCTTCGCATGGGCGGCTTCGGGATCCAAGCTCGACAAGAAGGCAGCTACTTCAACATGCATTTTGTCGACTCCGCTCAAAGCTGGTGGAAGAGGTGGTTCTACGTCACCGACAACAGCTCGGGTGGGATTGTGGAGTTCCACCCGTTCGCTGTTCTGACAAGGCGAAAGTCCTGGGGGCACAAGATGTCAGCCGGGGAGACTCAGACCGTTGCGCCCTTACTCGCAAGAGTAGCTGCTCTCCGGGATCAGACTGCGGGAGTCGTGCTCAACGGGATGCATCTGGCAAGCATCTTTCTGAAGCGCAGGATCCAGCCACTTCAACAAAGGCCCTCCGCTATGTGGGAGTATCAAGGCTCATAGGACCCCAGCCGAGTAAACCGCGAGGAGCTTTCGAATGTAGAATTCGAGAAGAAAATCGCGGGTATCACTCGACTGAAGGTGGGGGAGAAATTCCCCGATTGTTCAGTTGAAGCCTTTGCCGCTTCAAATCCTCCCCCAGCCGAGGTTAGTTTCTTCTTTCTCGTCTTTGAGTTGTTCCCTTTTTGTTCTGAGTCTTAGTCGATAAGATTTTTCTCGTCTTCTTCTTGTCTTTGTAGAGCCTAGCTATGGCGGACTGCTACCCGCCTGCTGCGGGGGAGGCTGCCTCGGAACAAGTGTCGAGTCATCAAGATGGCGCGATTGACACCAGCGTCGCCAACGCCTCTTCGAGTTCAGAACACGATTCTTCGGATGACGTTGAAGACTCGAATGGCGCCCCTACGAAACGTCGTCGGGTAGATGAGGACGAAGCTACTTCCAAAGATAAATCCTTGGAAGCATCGCCCAGTCAAGCCCCTATCCATGCGACTCCACTTCGCTCCCTTGCTCCTTCGCCTTCGTTCCCAGTGATGACGCCCGCTTGGAACGCGGACTTGCTGGATGACGACGAGGATGACGAGTAAGTGCTTCTTCCTTATTCTTGGTCGAACATTTTCCGTGCTTCAATATTGATGGTTTCTATCTTTCGCTGCAGACTGCAGACGATCAGTCCTCGCAGGTACGCCGCTGCCGTTCCTCCCGAAAAGAGGAATAAGGCAAAGGATGCGGGTGAAACTCCCACCGCGGGCACCGTCCAAAATTCCCCCAGAGCAGCCCCCGAAGCTGCGACTGTGGGATGTGAAGCCCCCAGCTTTGCCGCCAGGACTTCTGCTTCTAAGGAAGTGACGGATAGCTCCACGGATCCGCTCTCTCGTGCCACCGGCCAGGTAAACTTCATCTTCTATCTTCAAATTTTTATCGGGTGCACGACAGTGCTCCCGATGGGAGTAGCCCCCGAGGCTGTAGTCGATCGCATGCGATCGGCCACAGGCTCAAAGTCTGGTTTAATTCTTCTTCATGATTTCATTTTTATCGGGTGCACGGCAGTGCTCCCGATGGGAGTAGCCCCCGAGGCTGTAGTTGATTGTAAATAATCGGGTACAGACTCCAATTTAATCCTTTTAACTCTTTCGTCTTCGTGCTTTTGCAGTCGCTTATTGATTCTCTTGCGGCGATTGGTCGCCGCGTCGTTCTCGCCGAGTCGGATTGCGAGTCACTTCGAACGGACCGTAGCCGACTTCAAACTAAAAACGTCCTTCTCAAGGGTAAGCTTTATCATCTCCCTGTCTTCAGTATTCCGTACATTCTTGAGTTTTGATAAGCATCTCTTTGCAACTCGACTTGAATTTGCAGAATCCGAAAAGGTCAAACTCTCTGAGCAGGTAACTGCTCAGGAGGCTGACCTGACGGCCATTCGACAAGAGCTGGAGGCTTCCCGCATGCAATCGGAAGATTTTGGTCGACAGCTTGCGGATGTGCGGAAGTCCTTGAAGGAGTTAGAGGAAGCTGGCAGTAAGGCCGATAACGACGTTGTTGGGTTCCTCCGTCCCCTCGCTGAGCGTTTCGCGGGTAAGTGTGTTGGGATTTTGCGACTTTGATTCTTCATTTCGCTGAACTTTGCTAAGTATTTTTTTTCTTCTTTTGCAGGTCTTCTGGATGTTCCTCTAGAGATCCCTGGACTCCAGCGGGTGGATGTGGTAACCGACACACTTGCCCAGCTTAAAAGGCACGCTGATGGAGTTCTCTCCATGATCAATGATGCTACTCAAGTGCTGGTGCAACTGCACGGTCGCCTCATCGCCAACGCCACTCCTGCACCCGCGCTAGATGATCTGTTGAAGGTCTTCTCAGAAGGCAAACTTCTGGATGCCTTCGCGGTCGCACAGGCGGAGTCTGGTGCGAAGACCGCGATACAATTTGCTTTGGCGCACGGAGTCGAAGGTTTGGAGGAGGCGTACTCATCTCTTCCAGTCGACCCCTCCACGGGCAAAAAGGTACGGCTCTCTCGTTTTGGTGAGCAAGCCGCTATTCTTGCTCGGAAGCTGTCTGAGATTTTTGCTCGACTGCGGGGAGGGGCGACTGCTGCTAGCGGGAGCACCAATGTAGCTTCATAGTTTTTTTTCTTTTTTCTCCTTGAATGTAATGAACCTTGGGATGTATTCCCGTACCTTTGTTGTCTTTAATCGAGGAATTCGTCTTGCAATTCATTCCCCTTGTTTGTGCGTTGTCTCCCGATGGGAGTAGCCCCCGAGCGTTTGTCAGATATGCGACTAGAAATGACTCGAGTAGGGCATCTTACTTTTTTCGTTGTATTCTTCCAGGCTACTGGGTTTGCCGCGGAAACTTCGGGTGGACGTGGTACTCCAGTAAATCCACTTGTTGCCGCTGTTGGCACTTTTGCGGGCCTTCGTGATAAGGTCCAGGAGGGTGAGCGCAAGCTAAAAGCTATGCGCGGTATAGCCGATGTGGCGAAGTCCAAGCAGAAATTGGCGGCTGAACGCGAACAATTTCTGATGGACGAGTTGGCTGTAGTCGCAAGGGACTTGCTTTGTAAGTAGTGCAGCCCCCGTGCCTTTTTCTTCCTTGTTTCCTTATCTGACTGAGTGTGTTTTTGCTCTTCAGTCGTTAATCCGGATGACAGGGAAGAAAAGCAGTGGGTAGAAAATCACATCCTTCAAGAGGCTAGTAGCTCCAAACCTCATGCAAACAATTTTTGGTCTGATCGCAGTCGGGGTTTTGTGATGGCCACCTTGAAATTTCGAGTCCTCCAGGCGAGAATTCTCGTGAGTTCTTTTCACGAGGTATTGGTTGCGATGAACGCTGCATTTTACCCACTCGAAAAAGGTCCCGAAGACTGGGGCTATCTTCTCAGGTTGTTTGGACGTGAAGGAGAAGTTCGCGCGTGTGTGCGCAATCAGATGACGTGCGGCGCGGTTGTAGCTCTCTCTTTTGTCCGCATATGGCATGCTGAGATAGATGTTAACTCCTGTAACATCCCAAGTATGAAACATCCCTTAGAATGTTTTGTTTCTTGTTTTAAATTCAAGCAATGCATCATGTCATCATCTCATTGCATTTGTTTTATTTTTGTTTGCAATTGTTACTATTTGTTTTGCATCTGTTTTATCTTGTTTTCATAATCAAACCCAAACAATTTCAAATGGTTATTTTCATACTTGCTCTGTTACAACATTTGGAATAAAATCACAAATAAAAACCATCTATTTGTTGACATAATTTTTCAATATGGATCAATTAATAAAATGGTGTTATAAATTCCACTAAGTCTTTCCAAATTGGTTTTCAAATTCAAAGCAAAATCATCATCAACACCTTATTTGGAAATTATCAAATATCAAACCATTCCAATGGTTCTAATCCAACTAATAATAGGGTTCACCCTATTAAGTGGTTGTTTTCTATATTAAATTAACAAGATATTCCAATATCAAATCAAATTCTTCAAACAATAACCCACTTGAGTTTTGAAATCTCTAAACAAATCAACTAAATCCAAACTTTTAATCTTAGGGGCCACCCTATAAACATGTTTTATTTTCTTAATGGTTAATCAATATTGAAAATTCATCCAATTTGGTTTCAAATACAAACAACAATTTTAAATCACCACTTTTGAAAACAAATCTTGGAAATTGGTTGCTATTGGACTAACAATGCTAACCTAATTTTTCTATAATTTTTACCAAGATAAAACCTACCTTTCCCTTCCAAAACCAAGCAATACAAAAAAAAAACCAGAAAAGCTAATAATAAAAAAGAGAAAAACGTTTCAACAAGGGGGAGAAAGCCCAGCCCACTTCCACCTTGTGGCCCGATAACCCCCTCTTCTCCGCTTGTCGTCTTCCTCCTAGCAGTACGATCACAGGCACCACCACACGATCCTCCTGTCCCCTCCTTGATTCGCAGCCGTACATGGCCCCTCTCTCCATAAGTATCCCCCCTCTGCTAGCAAGCCCTAGCCCCTCTCCTCTAGCCTAGCGCCGCCGTTTCTCCTCTCATCTTCCCCAACCGAGCCTCTCTCTGTATCTCTGAAAACAACCGAACGCCACCACCTCTTTCTCCGGTGGTCGCCGGCGACGAGGGCACCATCCGCGCGAGCCAACGCCGGGAATCGGTTCCCCTCGCAGCCGGCTACCTCCTCGACACCGCGGCTACCGCCGGGAGCCACTAAACCGTCCGCGCCGTCCGGAGTTGTTCGCCGCTGCCACTGCTGTTTCTCTCGGTCGAGGTCATCTGCGCGCTCGGTCGCCTGCTCCTCCTCGCCTCCCTCGCTGTGAGCGCCCCTCCTTTCCCTCGCATCTCTCCCTCCCTTGTTCCTCTGCGCTGCACGCAGCGCCCGCGTGCACCGGCCGCGCGCAGCCGGGTCGCCGGAGGCCGCGATGCCCCATCGATACCTGTCGCTGACCTGCACGCACAGAAGAAAAACGTTCAGAGAACTTACATATCGAACATTACACGATAACCTGTTTCGCTACTGCTGCTAACCACAAACTCGAGCAAGCCGCAGTGGTAGCGCTCCACCCGCGCGCTCCGTAGGTAGTGGGTTCGATCCCCCACTCCGCGGTTTAGGCTCCCTTTTGGTTATTTTCCCACACGACACCCTAGGGCCCACCCGTCAGCGAGTCGCTGCGCCACCTCATCTTCTAACCGCGCCACGCTGGCCAGGCCCACAGGGCAGTGGCTGGGGTTAGACCCAGTGACGGTAACAAAAGGATTAAAACTAATCTGTTTTTATTTCTAATTTCTTTTAATTGGCAGAATAAAGCACTAAACTTTAAAAATCAATAACTTTTAATCTATAAGTCTAATAAATAAAACTTGTATAAGTTTTCTGTTCCAAATTTCCTAATCTTTCCAAATAATCAATTTGTGTTCTGTTTTGAGTTTTCAAAATACATTTAAAATTCAAATTTGAATAATTCAAATGTAATTTGCAATAATTCATAAATAATTCATACTAATTCCAAATAAGGCAAATAAAATATGTTTTTCATACCATTTTGAATATCCTATTCAAATATAAAATTTGTTTTATTGTTTGAATAATTTAAATTGCCTAAATAATTTAATACTTGTTTAATTCAATTAAATTTGATAAAATCATAACTTGCTTAATATAAAATATTTTTGGACATGCAAAATATGTTTTCAAACCATCAAAGTGTGAAATTTTCAAATGTGAATTTGAATTTATGATTTGAACAAATAAAATTCAAATAATATTTAAGCTTGTTTTAAATTCAATTAAAACTTGTTTAATATTGTTTAATTCATAATAAATTCATCCTAATTCAAATTTCAAAATGTGAAACATGTAATCCAACTAAAAATTGATGTTCTTTTCAAATATAAATTTTGTTAATTGTTTTGCACACTTTGAATTGATGAAAACAATAATTGTTTGTTTGACATGTTTAAGTAACCAAATTTTCCAAACTTGTTTTATTCCTTTTCCTTTTGCATCTATCATTGTTATTTGTTGTTATTTTGCTATTGCCATCATGCATGCATCATGCTAACAACTTTCACATAATCATTAGTTGTAAACCATTTGTTTCCACTTAATTCAATGGATCTTTTCCATATGCAATCCAATTGCATATGGGTCCATTTAAATTGTGTTATCTTGTTAGCTAAGTTATTTTGATGCAACCATTAACTTGTCATGCATCATATTGATTGTGCACAATGCCATGGCAATGATTGTTTACATTCCTGTTTTGTTTGTTTGCTTCTTCTCGAATAGACGACGACGTTGAGGCAGACGACCTTTACAGCACCCCTTCTGAGGATCTAGCTCAGTACCCGGCTGTTGAGTTTGCAGGCAAGTTATCACTCACATGAACCATTGTGTTCCTTTCAACCCTGGTTACCGATACTTTCCGTTGTCTATATCTTGCTAGCCTTAGTGGTAGTTGTTTCTGTTACGAACCTATCACATGAATCCTTTAACCCTGATATTGCCTCATCACCCCTCCTACAACCCCATTGATTGAGCCAGTGTCTTACTAGCATGCTTAGGTTGTTTGCTCGAGTCTGTTACCCGTTACTTTCAGTTACTATATTTCATTATGTTCTGGGGGCTCGATGCTTAATCAATCAATCAATCATGCTAATATTACTGTTAATAATAATTTGATGATAAGGCACCGGCAGGAGGACCTGTGTGGTTTTGAGGCCTGCTAGTGTCGACCCTAATAGGAAAAGGGTCTTGTCTACTGATCCATGATGAGCGCACTACCCGCATGTGGGAAGCGAGTATGGGCGCCCCCCTCAATTTGATTCGATTCGCATCTCGTCCAAATCATCTCATTTAGTTCGTGCTTTCTATTTGCCGCATGCATGTTTTTGCGAGCCCAGCGCAGGGTGGAACTTTCGTAGTCGGCATATAGGGGGACACGGTCTTAGAGTGCTATGAGGGTCCCTTTTCTTCGGGGCTTGATTAGCCGTGCGCCCAAGGTGCTTTGGGCTTGATGCGGAGAAGAGTTGAGTTGTGTTGAGTGCCCCGCTTGGTGGGAGGCATCCCATCTGGCGGGTTATTCATACGTGTACGGCCAAATTGGTGCAACCCTGCAGGGATAATCTTCTCGAGAAGCCGTGTTTTCCGCGGTTATGGACTACTTGGTGAAAGTACTGGCTAACAAGTACTCAGGACAACTTAAACCTAATGATACACAATCTCACACCCCATGATTACAATTTGACTAGTAATAGGATTATTGTCACAATAACTTGTTTCATCCTAATCCAACTGTGTGAGTTATCCTCGGATTGCTTCTTTGGATAAGGGGCGAGATCCAGGGTGGGTTTGTTTGACGTTATCTTTCAATTGGTTACAACCCTCGATCTTATTCCCTTCTGATAGTTGGAAGTGCTAGAATCTCTGTAGTTGGTTAGCGCAGCCAGTTGCAGCATTATTTATATCCCCTTCTTTCCGTTGAACCCAAGTCATCTGTGCTTGTGTTGACGGGCTATACTTTGGTGAACTGTGAGTCTTGCTTGCCAGTACTTGGATGTACTGACCCCGTTGGGGCTGTGGTTTACGCAGACTACGACTACGGCTACGACGACCACCAGGATGGCTACTTCGTGGAGTTTGACGAGACTGCAGACGAGTAGTTAGCTGGACCAGGGCTGGATCCAGGACCTACGTGGATGGGCTTCGTCTTCTTTATTTTCTCCGGCTTCTTAAGCCTGTTGGATTTGTCTGTACTCAGACACCTTTGATTGCTTCCGCTGATGTAATGAATGCTATGTTGGGACATGTGTCCTCTGGATGATTGTATTTGCTATCTCTGCCTTAGTAAAGGCCATTTGCAACCTTATTTCAATCTTTTGTGTCTTAGAGATAAGTGGTGATCATCATTCGTTCAAAGCTGTTGACGTACCGTGTGTGATTGATATGAAGACTTCTAGTGGATAGTTTACATCGACGGTGGAATAGCAGGGCTTGTGTTGTCGCGCATAAGCGCAGGCCTACCAGGAAGCTGGGACGTGGGAGCAGTTATGCCCCATAATCCAAGCACCTGCTATCCAGTTCGTACGATGAGTATCCCTTAGAAGCCAGGGTGCGACAAATGGTATCAGAGGCTGTCTGCCTGTAGGATCCCTTTTTACTGGTCGCAGTTGAGTCTAGAAACTATTTTGTAGCTATATAGGGAAAATGAAACGTGAGAGTAGGAATTCTGCCATTTTCTTCTTTCCCCACCCACCCACCCTTTTCTGGCAAGGAAGTGCAACGTTGTTTTCTGTTCTCATCTAAACTTTCAAGTTAGGATTTCACGTGTTTTGGGTTCTCCATAGTACCTTAGGACTTTTGGTCTCGTTTTCCCCGATGTTGCTTCAATATCCTGTTCTTTTCAACATCCTTTTCGTCCGTTGAACCTTGTTGTTACTTTCCACATCAGTTCTTCTACCGGAGTCTAATCAAAACCTTCCAAATCATCTGCAGATGGATCTCAGGTTCTACCCGCAGGTAGTTCGGATGACTCGCTGTGAGAGCACCGCCGGTTATCCGGAGATGCTGAGAGACATGGTTACCTATCTGGGGTTCCATTGGGCACCAGAATACCAGGTCTACGAGCAGCAGCGAGAGTTTGACCAGACCTGCTACCGGGCTATCGTCTATATTCTGTCGGATGATGGCAGGAGCGTTGTCCACCGCTACGAGGCAGTAGGTTCCACAGTGGATATGGCCGTGCAGCAGGCAGCGTACATGAGTCTCACCGTCCTCCGTGCTGACTACTGGGGGTTTGATGATTCCATCTATCGTCACATCCCCCGTGGTTACATCACGGCAGCGGGAGTTCATTTCACTCTCCACAGCAACCTGGATACCTACGAGTCTGATAGCTCCAGGCTGCACACCACTGCTCAGTTCGTGAGGCACAGTGACGCCGTTGCTTCCACACTTTCTCAGGAGTTAGCCTCAGTCAGGGAGCAGCTCTATCTGGCGTTGACTCGTCTGGCTACGTACACCACAGACTTTGTTGGAGACGAGCGCTTTGCACGTTTCACTCAGCCAGCTGGGTTTGCGCTGCCAGATGCTGGAGGTTACGAGCCGATCAGAGGCCCACTTCTCGACCTCGGAGCTGGTTACACAGGGATTCCCCGCTATGGAGCACAGGGAGACGACGCTTTCTACTTCACCACACCGAGAGTTGCTCTCAGGGCAGTCCCGCTCTACGTGGATCGTCGTCATACTTACTTCCGTGGGGGTTCCTCCTCACCGTATCTCTCGTCGTACTACTCACCACCGTCCTGCGTGATGAGCATGGGAGTACCGATGTATCCGTTCCTAGCTATGTTTAGTTATCCTTGTCTTTCGAACCATGTATTGGTCTGTTGGATATTCTGATGTATTTGAACATGTGATGATGTACCTGTTGGTTATCTATTCATGCGTCGGAATAATCTATCTTTCGGTTACCAAGTCTATCCTGTTCTATTGTTGTGCTAAAATGAATTTCTGTTCAGGATGCCTCCAACCAGGAACAACCCGCCTCCGCCACCACCAATGGGGGAACTGTTAGCTCAGATGACCCAAGTGGTGACACAGATGGCCCAGATCCAGGCTAACCAGCACACCAACCAGAATGCTCCGCGAGTCAGCATTAAGGAGTTTCTGAGCGTGGGGCCGAGAGCTTTCGTGGCAACACGTGAGCCTCTGGATGCTGATGACTGGATCAGGGAGATCAACAGGGCTCTGGAGATAGCTCATGTTGCTGAGGAAGATAAGGTCAAGTATGCCACCTACCTACTGAAGGGTCAGGCAGCTACTTGGTGGGAGAACTACCAGACCATGAGAGCTGGCTATCCTATCACCTGGGGATGTTTCAAGGATGCCTTCCTGAAGCACCACATCCCGGATGGTCTCATGGAAAGGATGCGTGAGGAATTCTGCTCTCTCAGACAGGGCAAGCTGGACGTCCTCGGCTACCAGAACGAGTTCAATCGTCTCGCTCGGTACGCTGGTGACGAAGTGTCCACTGAAGCCAAGAAGATGGCAAGGTTCCGCCGAGGTTTTAACCCGGAACTGAAGTACGCTCTCACCAACATCAAGTGCAAGGACTTCGTGGAGCTCGTGAACACCGCGCTCAATGAGGAGAATGGGCGCAAAGCGTTCGAAGAGTCGCGCAAGCACTCGCGTGAAGGTGGTTCCTCCTCCAACATGACCACCCCTCCGCAGAAGCGCCGCATCTGGGTGCCAAATGGTGCTGTCACTCGGGCTCCAAATGCCCAAGCTTCTCCAGGCTTTGGTCCCCGCCCACCCAACCCATCTCAGATGCAGGGTCAGAGGATTCCAATGGGGCAGCCAAGGCCAGGTCCTCCTCGTGTCGTCACTTGCTTCAAGTGCAAGGAGACTGGGCACTACGCTGATGATAAGTGCACTCAGAGGCAGCTACCTCCACCTCCTCGCCCCAACACCAACCAGGCTATGGTTCGTGCTCCCCCTAAAGCCTTCAACTCCAACAACAGGCCTGTCGGGAGGAACGCGAGGGTGAACCATATCAAGGCCGACAAAGCTGAGGAAGCTGCTGACGTCGTTCTCGGTATATTACCCCGTAAACTCTTTTCTAAAGTGTTGTTTGATACTGGAGCATCGCATTCGTTCGTGTCAAAGATCTTTGCTACAACGTACAATTTAGCTCTGGTTCCACTAAGCAATCAAATCTATGTGCACTCTCCGGGAACTAAAATGATTACTTCCAAGATAAGCATGGACAATCAGATCCTAATTGGAGGTCGCATATTCCTTGCTTCACTCATGTTGCTGGGAAATTCTGACATTGATGTCATTCTGGGTATGGATTGGTTGAAGACCCACAAAGCAAAAATTGACTGTGCTCAAAAGTCAATAACTCTCACCCACACTTCAGGCCAGATAGTCTATTCTCCTTATGGATCAAGTTCTGTTCAGCTGTTCAACCTCGATGCCAAACCCCTTCCTGCAATTGAAAATGTTCCGGTGGTTTGTGAATTCCCTGACGTCTTTCCAGAAGAGTTGCCAGGGATGCCCCCGGACAGAGCAGTTGAGTTCGTGATCGAGCTTGAGCCAGGTACTGCTCCAATCTCTAAGCATCCATACAAGATAGCTCCTCCTGAACTGAAATTGTTGAAGGAGCAAATCGATATGTACATGGAGAAAGGTTACATTCAGCCTAGTTCCTCCGCTTGGGGTTGCCCAACTCTGTTTGTTGCCAAGAAGGATCAAACAAAAAGACTCGTGGTTGACTATCGTCCTCTCAACGAGAAAACAATCAAGAACAAGTATCCACTTCCTCGTATCGATGATCTTTTTGATCAACTTGCTGGAGCCTCAGTATTCTCAAAGTTGGACTTGAGGATGGGGTACCATCAGATAAAGATCAGAAAGGAAGATATTCCTAAGACAACTTTCACCACTCGTTACGGTCTATATGAATACACCGTCATGTCCTTTGGTCTCACCAATGCACCGGCAACATTCTCAAGACTCATGAATTCTGTCTTCCATGAATACCTCGACAAGTTCGTTGTGGTATATCTCGATGACATTCTAGTCTACTCAAAATCCGAGGAAGAGCATGGAGAACACCTTCGTCTCACTCTCATGAAACTTCGCGAGCATCGTCTGTATGCCAAGTTTTCCAAATGTGAGTTCTGGATTCCAGAAGTTGCATATCTTGGTCATATCATCTCTGCCAAAGGCATTGCCATTGATCCTGAAAAGGTTAAGGCAATTGTTGATTGGAAACCCCTAAGACGGTGAAGCAAGTCAGAAGTTTTCTTGGCTTGGCTAGCTATTGCCGTCGTTTCGTCCAAAACTTTTCCAAGATTGCCAAACCTCTCACTGATCTCACAAAGAAGGACAAAAAGTTCGTTTGGACTCCACAATGTGATGAGAGTTTCAACCTCCTGAAGACTAAACTCACTTCCACCCAGTTCTGGTTGGCCCAGATACTACCAAACCTTTCCAGATTTTCTGTGATGCATCTCTCCAAGGCCTAGGAGCAGTTCTTATGCAAGAACGTCAAGTTGTGGCTTATGCTTCACGTCAGTTGAACCACATGAGCAAAACTATCCCACACATGATCTTGAACTTGCAGCAGTTGTGTTGCCCTCAAGAAATGGAGACAATACTTGTTGGGTAACAAAACTGAAATATTTTCCGATCATAAGAGTCTGAAATACATCTTCACTCAGCCAGATCTGAACCTCAGGCAAAGGAGATGGATTGAGAAGATTAAAGACTTTGATCTCACCATTTCTTACACTCCAGGCAAGGCTAATGTTATGGCCGATGCTCTCAGTCGCAAATCCTATTGCAATAATCTCATGATCATGGAAAGCCAACCTCCACTTCATGAAGAATTCCAGAAGCTGAACCTTGGTCTTGTCCCTGAAGGATACCTTGCTAGCTTGACAGCCAGTCCAACTCTCGAGGACAAGATTCGTTCTGAACAACTTCGTGATACTGAAATCAAGAAGATTGTAGAGCACATCAAGGAAGGCAATGATAAATTCAAGTCCTTCTCAATTGATGACAAGGGAACTGTGTTCTTCGAAGGACGCATTGCAGTTCCTCAGATTCAAAGTCTCAAGGATATCATTCTCAAGGAGGCTCATGAAACTCCTCTATCCATCCACCCTGGAAGTACAAAGATGTACCAGGATCTCAAGACTCTGTATTGGTGGCCTGGCATGAAACGTGAAATTGCTCAATACGTTTCTGAATGCGACGTTTGTCAACGTGTTTAAAGCAGTCCATCAGAAAACAGCGGTCTACTCCAACCTCTGAAAATTCCTGAGTGGAAGTGGGACATGATTGAAATGGACTTCGTTACTGGGTTTCCAAAGTCCAAAAAGGGCAACGATGCAATCTTCGTTGTTATTGATCGTCTCACTAAGGTTGCTCACTTTTTGCTGTCAAGGAAACTATCTCAGCTAGCCAGTTAGCAGAGCTCTACACAGCAAAGGTTGTTCCCCTTCATGGTGTTCCATTGGAAATAAGCTCAGACCGTGGAAGTATCTTCACTTACCATTTCTGGAAAAGCTTTCAGGAAGCATTAGGCACCAAACTTCTGTTCAGCACAGCTTATCACCCTCAGTCTCAGGGGCAAGTCGAAAGAGTCAATCAGATTCTCGAGGATATGCTCAGAGCATGTGGTCTCTCCTTTGGCATGAAATGGGAGGATTGCCTTCCATATGCTGAATTCTCCTACAACAACAGCTACCAGGCAAGCCTAGGCATGGCACCATTTGAGGCATTGTATGGTCGCAGATGCAGGAGTCCAATCAATTGGTCTGGAGCTGGTGAACGTTCACTCTTGGGCCCTGACATTGTTAAGGAAGCCGAGGAGAAAGTTCGTATCATCGACAATCTCAGGATTGCTCAGTCCCGTCAGAAGAGCTATTATGATAGCAAGCACAGGGATATGATCTATGCACCTGGTGACAAGGCATATCTCGTGTAACTCCCTCAGAGGCACTCATCGTTTTGGTGTGAAAGGAAAGCTTGCACCAAGATACATTGGTCCCTTCAACATTCTCTCAAGGCGTGCAGAAAATGCTTATCGTCTTGAACTTCCAGAAAAACTATCCAAGGTGCACGATGTGTTCCACGTGTCACAACTCAAGAAGTGTTTCAAAGATCCAGATCGTGCAGTTGAACATGATTCCATTGAACTGGAAGATGATCTATCTTATGAGGAGCACCCTATTCGAATTCTCGATGAGACCGAGCGTAAGACTCGCAACAAGAGCACCAAGTTCTTGAAAGTGCAATGGTCGCATCATTCCGATAAAGAGGCAACGTGGGAGACCGAAGAGGATCTTCGCAAGAAGTATCCGGACCTTTTCACATCTCAGTAAGGAAATCGGGGCGCGATTCCTTCAAGGGGGGGCGTTTTGTAACATCCAAGTATGAAACATCCCTTAGAATGTTTTGTTTCTTGTTTTAAATTCAAGCAATGCATCATGTCATCATCTCATTGCATTTGTTTTATTTTTGTTTGCAATTGTTACTATTTGTTTTGCATCTGTTTTATCTTGTTTTCATAATCAAACCCAAACAATTTCAAATGGTTATTTTCATACTTGCTCTGTTACAACATTTGGAATAAAATCACAAATAAAAACCATCTATTTGTTGACATAATTTTTCAAATATGGATCAATTAATAAAATGGTTTATAAATTCCACTAAGTCTTTCCAAATTGGTTTTCAAATTCAAAGCAAAATCATCATCAACACCTTATTTGGAAATTATCAAATATCAAACCATTCCAATGGTTCTAATCCAACTAATAATAGGGTTCACCCTATTAAGTGGTTGTTTTCTATATTAAATTAACAAGATATTCCAATATCAAATCAAATTCTTCAAACAACAACCCACTTGAGTTTTGAAATCTCTAAACAAATCAACTAAATCCAAACTTTTAATCTTAGGGGCCACCCTATAAACATGTTTTATTTTCTTAATGGTTAATCAATATTGAAAATTCATCCAATTTGGTTTCAAATACAAACAACAATTTTAAATCACCACTTTTGAAAACAAATCTTGGAAATTGGTTGCTATTGGACTAACAATGCTAACCTAATTTTTCTATAATTTTTACCAAGATAAAACCTACCTTTCCCTTCCAAAACCAAGCAATACAAAAAAAAAACAGAAAAGCTAATAATAAAAAAGAGAAAAACGTTTCAACAAGGGGGAGAAAGCCCAGCCCACTTCCACCTTGTGGCCCGATAACCCCCTCTTCTCCGCTTGTCGTCTTCCTCCTAGCAGTACGATCACAGGCACCACACACGATCCTGTCCCCTCCTTGATTCGCAGCCATACATGGACCCTCTCTCCATAAGTATCCCCCCTCTGCTAGCAAGCCCTAGCCCCTCTCCTCTAGCCTAGCGCCGCCGTTTCTCCTCTCATCTTCCCCAACCGAGCCTCTCTCTATATCTCTGAAAACAACCGAACGCCACCACCTCTTTCTCCGGTGGTCGCCGGCGACGAGGGCACCATCCGCGCGAGCCAACGCCGGGAATCGGTTCCCCTCGCAGCCGGCTACCTCCTCGACACCGCGGCTACCGCCGGGAGCCACTAAACCGTCCGCGCCGTCCGGAGTTGTTCGCCGCTGCCACTGCTGTTTCTCTCGGTCGAGGTCATCTGCGCGCTCGATCGCCTGCTCCTCCTCGCCTCCCTCGCTGTGAGCGCCCCTCCTTTCCCTCGCATCTCTCCCTCCCTTGTTCCTCTGCGCTGCACGCAGCGCCCGCGTGCACCGGCCGCGCGCAGCCGGGTCGCCGGAGGCCGCGATGCCCCATCGATCCCTGTCGCTGACCTGCACGCACAGAAGAAAAACGTTCAGAGAACTTACCTGTCGAACATTACACGATAACCTGTTTCGCTACTGCTGCTAACCACAAACTCGAGCAAGCCGCAGTGGTAGCGCCACCCGCGCGCTCCGTAGGTAGTGGGTTCGATCCCACTCCGCGGTTTAGGCTCCCTTTTGGTTATTTTCCCACACGACCCTAGGGCCACCCGTCAGCGAGTCACTGCGCCACCTCATCTTCTAACCGCGCCCACGCTGGCCAGGCCCACAGGGCAGTGGCTGGGGTTAGACCCAGTGACGGTAACAAAAGGATTAAAACTAATCTGTTTTTTTTTCTAATTTCTTTTAATTGGCAGAATAAAGCACTAAACTTTAAAAATCAATAACTTTTAATCTATAAGTCTAATAAATAAAACTTGTATATGTTTTCTGTTCCAAATTTCCTAATCTTTCCAAATAATCAATTTGTGTTCTGTTTTGAGTTTTCAAAATACATTTAAAATTCAAATTTGAATAATTCAAATGTAATTTGCAATAATTCATAAATAATTCATACTAATTCCAAATAAGGCAAATAAAATATGTTTTTCATACCATTTTGAATATCCTATTCAAATATAAAATTTGTTTCATTGTTTGAATAATTTAAATTGCCTAAATAATTTAATACTTGTTTAATTCAATTAAATTTGATAAAATCATAACTTGCTTAATATAAAATATTTTTGGACATGCAAAATATGTTTTCAAACCATCAAAGTGTGAAATTTTCAAATGTGAATTTGAATTTATGATTTTAACAAATAAAATTCAAATAATATTTAAGCTTGTTTTAAATTCAATTAAAACTTGTTTAATATTGTTTAATTCATAATAAATTCATCCTAATTCAAATTTCAAAATGCGAAACATGTAATCCAACTAAAATTGATGTTCTTTTCAAATATAAATTTTGTTAATTGTTTTGCACACTTTGAATTGATGAAAACAATAATTGTTTGTTTGACATGTTTAAGTAACCAAATTTTCCAAACTTGTTTTATTCCTTTTCCTTTTGCATCTATCATTGTTATTTGTTGTTATTTTGCTATTGCCATCATGCATGCATCATGCTAACAACTTTCACATAATCATTAGTTGTAAACCATTTGTTTCCACTTAATTCAATGGATCTTTTCCATATGCAATCCAATTGCATATGGGTCCATTTAAATTGTGTTATCTTGTTAGCTAAGTTATTTTGATGCAACCATTAACTTGTCATGCATCATATTGATTGTGCACAATGCCATGGCAATGATTGTTTACATTCCTGTTTTGTTTGTTTGCTTCTTCTCGAATAGACGACGACGTTGAGGCAGACGACCTTTACAGCACCCCTTCTGAGGATCTAGCTCAGTACCCGGCTGTTGAGTTTGCAGGCAAGTTATCACTCACATGAACCATTGTGTTCCTTTCAACCCTGGTTACCGATACTTTCCGTTGTCTATATCTTGCTAGCCTTAGTGGTAGTTGTTTCTGTTACGAACCTATCACATGAATCCTTTAACCCTGATATTGCCTCATCACCCCTCCTACAACCCCATTGATTGAGCCAGTGTCTTACTAGCATGCTTAGGTTGTTTGCTCGAGTCTGTTACCCGTTACTTTCAGTTACTATATTTCATTATGTTCGGGGCTCGATGCTTAATCAATCAATCAATCATGCTAATATTACTGTTAATAATAATTTGATGATAAGGCACCGGCAGGAGGACCTGTGTGGTTTTGAGGCCTGCTAGTGTCGACCCTAATAGGAAAAGGGTCTTGTCTACTGATCCATGATGAGCGCACTACCCGCATGTGGGAAGCGAGTATGGGCGCCCCCTCAATTTGATTCGATTCGCATCTCGTCCAAATCATCTCATTTAGTTCGTGCTTTCTATTTGCCGCATGCATGTTTTTGCGAGCCCAGCGCAGGGTGGAACTTTCGTAGTCGGCATATAGGGGGACACGGTCTTAGAGTGCTATGAGGGTCCCTTTTCTTCGGGGCTTGATTAGCCGTGCCCAAGGTGCTTTGGGCTTGATGCGGAGAAGAGTTGAGTTGTGTTGAGTGCCCGCTTGGTGGGAGGCATCCCATCTGGCGGGTTATTCATACGTGTACGGCCAAATTGGTGCAACCCTACAGGGATAATCTTCTCGAGAAGCCGTGTTTTCCGCGGTTATGGACTACTTGGTGAAAGTACTGGCTAACAAGTACTCAGGACAACTTAAACCTAATGATACACAATCTCACACCCCATGATTACAATTTGACTAGTAATAGGATTATTGTCACAATAACTTGTTTCATCCTAATCCAACTGTGTGAGTTATCCTCGGATTGCTTCTTTGGATAAGGGGCGAGATCCAGGGTGGGTTTGTTTGACGTTATCTTTCAATTGGTTACAACCTCGATCTTATTCCCTTCTGATAGTTGGAAGTGCTAGAATCTCTGTAGTTGGTTAGCGCAGCCAGTTGCAGCATTATTTATATCCCCTTCTTTCCGTTGAACCCAAGTCATCTGTGCTTGTGTTGACGGGCTATACTTTGGTGAACTGTGAGTCTTGCTTGCCAGTACTTGGATGTACTGACCCCGTTGGGGCTGTGGTTTACGCAGACTACGACTACGGCTACGACGACCACCAGGATGGCTACTTCGTGGAGTTTGACGAGACTGCAGACGAGTAGTTAGCTGGACCAGGGCTGGATCCAGGACCTACGTGGATGGGCTTCGTCTTCTTTATTTTCTCCGGCTTCTTAAGCCTGTTGGATTTGTCTGTACTCAGACACCTTTGATTGCTTCCGCTGATGTAATGAATGCTATGTTGGGACATGTGTCCTCTGGATGATTGTATTTGCTATCTCTGCCTTAGTGAAGGCCATTTGCAACCTTATTTCAATCTTTTGTGTCTTAGAGATAAGTGGTGATCATCATTCGTTCAAAGCTGTTGACGTACCGTGTGTGATTGATATGAAGTACGTCGACAGTAGTGCCTATGACTTCTAGTGGATAGTTTACACCGACGGTGGAATAGCAGGGCTTGTGTTGTCGCGCATAAGCGCAGGCCTACCAGGAAGCTGGGACGTGGGAGCAGTTATGCCCCATAATCCAAGCACCTGCTATCCAGTTCGTACGATGAGTATCCCTTAGAAGCCAGGGTGCGACAACTCCGTTGCTCGGCGCCCAGATTATGCAATCGAGGATACCTCGCCGTACTATGATGCTGTACGTCCTGCGGCGGAGAAAATTATCCGATTGACCTCTGAGGAGGTGGATAGAGTTTTAGCGACTGAGAATGCTCAGCGTTTTGATTGATTGTCGGATGTAAATATCCTGTAATCTGTTTATAGTTTGTAAAAACTGTTGTAAGGTGTATAACCTTGTTTGTATGATGTTTTTCTCTGATGCTTAGTTGTAGGTGTAGCCCCCGTGAGTTTTATGGGGTGTGTACCTGTAACTTTTAGCATGTAAAGAACGAGAAGCTTCGAGTGAATATGATGAAGGAATCATGTCTTTATTGCAATGACTGAGAAGCCATGTATTCGAGCTACAGGACTGGCTAGTATAGCCTTATTTTTGTTGTGATAACGAGTAAACCTATGGATAAAATTTGCGGAGGTGTGCAATGTTCCACGGATTGGAGTAGATCCCTCCGGTCGCCGGATTCTTTAGCTTGTAGGCTCCGCCTGGGATGACTTCGTGTATGATGAAGGGTCCTTCCCAAGGTGGTTCGAGCTTGTGTCCTTCCTTCTGTTTGAGCCGCAGCACTAGGTCTCCAACCGCGAATGCTCTGTGGCGTATTCGGCGACTATGATAGTTGCGCAAGGATTGCTGATATACCGCGGATCTTGCTAGTGCGATGTCACGCATTTCGTCGAGTGCATCCATATCTTCTGCGAGCGCCCTGTTGGAAGTTTCTTCGCTGTACGCTACAACTCGTGGGGCGCTGAATCGAACGTCCTCGGGGAGGACTGCTTCTGCCCCGTATACCATGAAGAATGGCGTGTACTTCGTTGATCGATTAGGAGTTGTGCGCAGGCTCCAGAGTACGGAGGGTAGCTCTTCCGCCCAATGTCCTGCGGCGGGGTGTAGACGATCGAGTAGTCGCTTCTTGATGCCAGCCGAAACTAAGCCGTTGGACCTTTCGACTTGTCCATTCGTTTGCGGGTGAGCGACTGAGGCAAACTTGAAATTGATGCCTTTTTCCTCGCAGAACTGTTGTGTTTCCTTTGCTGTGAAATTTGTACCATTATCTGTAATGATGTCGTGTGGCACACCAAATCTGCATACAATGGAGTCGAGAAACTTGACGGCGCATTGGGCGCTTGCTGAAGTTACTGGCATAGCCTCGATCCATTTGGTGAACTTGTCGACTGCGACCAGCAAGTGTGTGTATCCACCTGGTGTGGACTTGCGTAGTGGCCCAACCATGTCTAGCCCCCATTGTGCAAAGGGCCAGGCTATTGGTATCATGTGCAATTCCGTAGCAGGGGCGTGTTGCCTTGGTGCGAATCGCTGGCAGGCATCGCATCGTTCGACCAGGCTTTTTGCATCGTTGGCTGCTGTTAGCCAGTAAAATCCTGCTCGGAAGGCTTTTCCCATTATTGTTTTCCAGCTAGCATGATGTCCGCAATCTCCTTGGTGTATGTCCTGGAGCAATTCCTTGCCATCTTCGGGTGCGATGCAACGCTGAAGTATTCCCGAGATGCTTTGCTTGTATAATTCTCCATTGACTACTCGAAAGGACTTGCAACGCCTGATTATCTGTCGAGCCTCACGTGGATCGGCCGGGAGCTGTCTGTTGAGCAGGTAGTCGAGATATTTCTGCGTCCAGACTGGCTCGACCAGGAAAACCTGTCGTGATATATTATGAATAAGCTCGATAAACGCGACCTGCGGGCTGACCTCTATTTCTGGCGCTGCTGTAGCTTTCTTCACTTTGACCGATCGCTTGGTCATCCGTTCGAAGTATATTCCTGGCGGTATGGGTGTATTCGTGGAACCCATGTTTGCCAGTCTATCTGCTTCTTCGTTGCTAGATCTTGCAATGTGCTTCAGCTCGCAACCTTTAAAGCTTCCTTCGAGTAGATTGTACATGTCACGATATGCGACCATGTTTTCAGCAATGGCGTCGCATTCTTTCATCGTCTGCTGCACTATGAGATTGGAATCACCGTAGATCATTAATCGGGTAGCTCCACAGGCGATTTCCATCTTCATCCCGTGCAACAAGGCTTCATATTCTGCGTCGTTGTTCGAGGCTGGATCGTCTGGTGGAAAGTCCAATCGCAGGACGTATTGCAGCTTATCTCCCCGAGGTGAAATAAGAACGATTCGAGCTCCTGCTCCTTCGTTTCTCTTGGATCCATCGAAGTACATTATCCAGTTGCTCGTGTACTCAGGTGGTCCGGGCGTTTGTAGCTCTGTCCATTCGCTGAGGAATTCCACGAGTACTTGAGATTTGACTGCGTTTCGTCCTGTATAGGTGATGTCCCAGGCGCCCAACTCGATGCTCCATTTTGCTATTCTTCCGGATGCCATAGGGTTGTTCATGATTGTCCCGAGTGACGCATCATTAACCACTGTGATGGCGTGTTCCTGGAAATAATGTTTGAGCTTTCGGGCCGTGAGAACAACTCCATATGCCAGCTTCTGATAATGAGGGTATCGTTGCTTGCATGGCGTGAGCACTTCGCTGATGTAATATATTGGTCGTTGGACTCCGTACGCTTTGCCGTCTTCAGGTCGTTCGACCACGATTGCCGTGCTGATGACCTGGTTTGTAGCGGCTAGGTATAGTAGAAGTGGCTCCCTTTCTTGAGGTGTTGCAAGGACGCGCCTGCTTTGCAACGATCGCTTCAAATCTGCGAATGCTTGTTTAGCTTCGGGTGTCCACTCGAATTTGTCCGTCTTCTTCAGTAATTTGTAGAAGGGTAGCGCTTGCTCTCCCAATCGTGCGATGAACCTGCTCAGGGCGGCTAGTCGTCCTGCGAGCTGCTGGACTCCACGTAGATTGGTTGGCTCCTTCATAGTCAAGATAGCTTGTATTTTCTCCGGGTTGGCTTCAATGCCTCTGGCGGATACCAGGTACCCGAGTAGTTTTCCTGCAGGGACGCCAAAAACGCATTTGGTCGGATTGAGCTTGATCCGATATGCATTAAGGGCGTCGAATGTTTCTCTGATGTCCTCGAGGAGTGTGTCCTCTACTCGAGTTTTGATGACAATGTCGTTGACGTACACCTGTACGTTTTTGCCAATGAGATTGGCGAGGCATCTTTGCATGCAGCGCTGATATGTTGCGCCTGCGTTCTTCAGCCCGAAAGGCATTGTCGTGTAGCAGTAGACACCGTGGGGTGTGATGAATGCCGTCTTCTCTTCGTCTTCCCTTTTCATTCGGATATGATTATATCCCGAATAGGCGTCCAGGAAGGAGAGGCGTTGGCAGCCTGCCGTAGAGTCCACGATCTGGTCGATTCGTGGTAGAGGAAAATTGTCCTTGGGGCAGTGCTTATTTAACGACGTGTAGTCGATGCACACCCGAAGGATATCCGTGTTCTTCTTGGGGACCAATACCGGGTTTGCTAACCAGGTGGATATCTTGATCTCCCTGATGAAATTTGCAGCTAGCAATCTGTTTACTTCTTCTCCAAGCGCCTTCTGTTTGGGTTCTAAAAATCGTCGAGTCGTCTGTTTGATGGGTTTGGCATTAGGAAAAACTTCGTGTGAGTGCTCGGCAAACTCCCTGGGTATTCCTGGCATATCTGAGGGTTGCCAGGCGAAAATCTCCCAGTACTCACGGAGGAGTTTGGCGAGCGCGCCTTCCTATGCTGGCGAGAGGGTTGTTGAAACCATTGCTGTCTTCGCAGAATCCGTCGGGTGCACTTGATGCTTGCGAGTGTCGCTGTTGGCGCTGAATTCTAGTTCAGGCGCGTTTTTCTTCGTGAGGGGCATAACGGAGTGATCCGTGGTTTTTGCCAGCTCTTGGAGTTCTTCTTGCATCCCGAAAGATTTTGCGATCTCATTAAATTCTATGTCGCACTTGTCCGATTTCTGGAAGTCTCCGTCGATGGTGATCACACCGTATTCGCCGGGTAGCTTGAGCTTCAAATACGCGTAGTGTGGTACGGCCATGAATCTGGCGAACGCTGTTCGACCAAGAATGGCGTGGTACTGTGAGGGCCAGTCGACGACTTCGAAGTCCAGGAATTCCCTTCTGTAGTTGCTTGGAGAGCCCAATACTACTTCTAGGTTGATTGTTCCGAGTGGACGGATTGCCTTGCCCGGAACTATCCCGTGGAAGGATGTTTCTGATTCCGTTAGGCCGTTCAGATTCTTGTTCATTCGACGGAGTGTATCCGCGTAGATGATGTTGATGCCACTGCCACCGTCCATGAATACGCGGGCCAGGTCATAATTACCAATTTGAGCTTGGATGACGAGGGCGGCGTGTCCTGGTCGATAGACTCGTGGCGGATGGTCTTTCATTAAGAACGTGATTGGCTGATCCGCCATTTTCAGGTACTCGGTTTTTGTCGGTGGTGTCTGCACTGCCATGCACAATTGCCTCGTGTTAGTCTTTTGAGCTCTGCGAGAGGGGCATACCTTCTGTATCATTGCGAGCTGTCCTACCGGGTTCGGGTATGCATTGGCTCCATTGTTTTGCGGTGGTGGCGCAGGTAGTGCGGCTAGCGCCATGTTTGGATTTGCTGGTGGAGGTGGTGGTGGAGGCGGCTGGAATTGTTGTCCTCCTCCTGGCAGCGGCGGGTAGTTTTGGTTGGATGCAAATCTTTTCCTCGCGAGAGCATCTGAGATGTCAAGAAACTTTCGGCAATCCTTGAGAAGGTGTGTTGACTTAGTTTTGCTCGTGCGCTTATCTGTAAACAGGTGTAGCGAGCAGTATGCATCGAGATCCTCCTCGGGGGATTTTTCTTCTGCTTTCGGTTTCCACTCGCGACTTCCACGGCGACCAGAGTCGCGGTTTCGCGTGAATTCTGCCGCCACTAATTCCTCCCTGTCCTCGTGGTCGTAGTATTTCCTTCTCTTTCTTCGTCCATGGCGGTCGTCCTCGTGTGCGGGCGATGATGCTCTTTCATTGCGCACCGCGTCTTCTCCGTTAGCCCATTTTTCGGCTATGATCATTAGCTCCCCAATGGTTTTGGGCGCGGCTCTGCCTAGCTCTTCTCGAAACGCGGTTCTTCTCGCCCCTTTGGCGAAGGCCTCAATCGCCACCTCTTCCGAGATGGTTCCTGCGGTGTTCCTGAGTGTGGTCCACCGCTGGATATTCTCGTGTGGATTCGCCACTCTTCTGTTTGCATGCTCGTAACTCTTCGATTGTGGCTGGCCTCTTGTAGGTCGACTGGAAATTCTTGCAGAAATCGCAGTGTAGGTCGTCCCACGATGCGTAGCAAGATTTGGGTCTTCTCTCCAGCCAACTACGGGCCGCGCCTGTAAGATGCAAATTGAGGTATTCCATGGCTGTGTTCTTGTTCCCACGTTGGCATTTTACTGTCGTGAGGTAGTTGCTTAACCACTGGGAGGGCTCGAGTGAGCCGTCGTATTTTGTCACCTCCGTGCTGAGCTTGAACCTCTTGGGTAGAGGTGCTTCACGGATGCTGCGAGCGAAACAGAGTGCCCCACAGGTTTCGTCATCCGAGGATCTGGATGAGGAGCGCTCGCGATATCGTGAAGCTCGCTCTATCCACCTTCTTTTGGGCGAGATCTGATCGCGCGTCGTATTCGGACCGGTCGCGGTCGTCATCTTTCCTTGGTTCTTTGCTTCGCTTTCTCGAGCGGCTGCTGTGGGCCGCGAGCTTTTGTCTCTCGGGCTGTCGTCGCTGCTGCTTCGGCTATCGCCGCGACGGCGGGCTTCTTTTCCTCGACCACGTCGTGGCGATTTGTCTTTTCTTGGGGATGAACTTCTGTGCCTGCGGGGCGTTTCTTTATCCTTGTCCTTCTCCTGTCGCTCCTTCTCCAATTGTTCTTCGGTCTTCTTGCGATCGTGAGAAGCGAGCCTTGCGGCCGCCAATCCTAGTCCTTTGCGAATTTGTTTGTACTGTTCCACCCGAGGGTCGCTTTCCGTCGGTTGGTTCATCTGCATGTAAGTTGCTGCGGCTAGGATCGCGGCAGCTGGAGTTTGCGGGTAGACGTTGCCGTCATCGTCGACCCTCATGAAGGGGCGTGGTCGACCTGTCGGTCGCAGTCACGGATTCGTGGCCCCTTGACGATGTTGCGTGTCCCTTCCTCGCGGGTCGGGTACCAACCGAGGGTGCAAGGGACTGTTCGACTCGTCGCAGGCTTGATTCGTCCGCCGCTCTTCTGCGACGGGCTAGATTGCCCGGGCTTCTTTGATGTTTGAGGCCGCTCTTACTAGGTGGTAGTGGTAGGCGGTTAGGTCCTCTTGTGAGGCTCCTGCCGCGGGTGGCTGACTCCGCCGCATGGCCTCCTTGGCCCTTTTCCAGGCCTCCCGCGAAACGCCGATTATATCGCGCTCGGTTGCGCTGAATTCGGTTTCTGAGGGCTGTTTCGATCCTGCCATGCAGACTTGGGCCAGTCGTGGCTCGTGCGTCCTAGGCGTAGATCGGAAAGCTTCCCGTACCCGAGATGGTTCCTCTGTCGAGAGGGCGTGATAGTCGACTGTGTTGAAGCGGATGGACTCGCCACTTTTCTCCATAGGAAAGCGCGAGTTGACGGCTCCAGATTCAGGTTCAGATTCATCCGAGAAGTGGAGGATTCCGTCTCTGTTCGCCATGAAGTTGAAGCTCCCGAACGTCAGGGTGACGCTCTTCTCCAGATCCTCGAACACCGGGCGTGATTCCGGCGAGTGAGGCGTGACTATGACGGATCCGATCCGTACAGGATTGTTCGGAGCCATAGTCGATGGTTTCCAACGGGAGTTGGATGTCGATGAAGCCGAAGATGCCGGATCCAGCGCCCGCGGTCCCCACGGTCGGCGCCAATTGTCGAATCTCTGACTCCACAAATCCCTTAGGTGACCCTATCGGGTTTCGACTAGGAGAAGTCATAGGCGCTGGTGGAATCGTCGGCTAGACAGGGGGCGAGATTTACCCAGGTTCGGGGCCCTCGAAGAGGTAAAACCCTTACTCCTGCCTTCTGTTGATCTGTATTGGATGATTAGATCGGTTACAGGTTGCTCGAATCGAGAGTAGATCTCGAGTTTCAAGGCTTTTTGGTCGTGCGGTACTACTTGGTCCTCTCCCAGGGGGGCTCTCCTGGCCTTATATAGATGGCCAGGTCTCGAGTTCTACCCGGAGAGGACTCCAACCCTAGCCAGGTCGGTTACATGTTTTCTAACTTAACCCGCAAGTTTAGTGCAGGTGGGCTTCACGCGGGCCTTCTAGAGTACTTCGAAGGCGCCTCTTCTTGGGCTTTGTCCCTGGGCCTGAGAGGGGGTCATTACCCGCAGGGTCCAGGATCCATATCTTCGTCAACGTGGAACCTACACAACACAATAAATTCACTTTGCCCCAAGGAAGCAGTGAGGTTATCAATCTCACTGGTTTTGCTGAAAACAAGCGGTTAAACGTATGGTGTGTAAAACAGTAGGAGAACAATGTGAAAACAATAATAGTGTGAAAACAGTGGAAATAGTGTGAAAACAGTAATTGAAGTGATAGTATTATCAGTATGAGAAAATGGACCCGGGTCCACAGTTCACTAGTGGTGTCTCTCCATAAAAGATAAACAGTGGTGAATAAATTACAGTTAGGCAATTGATAGATATTGAGAAATGCATGACATGATGATTACTATGTGATTCATCCGGGCATTACAACAATACTTATAGATCATTATCCAACTGCATCTATAACTAGTAATCCACACTCAGAATATTATCCGAACAATATTTGAGTATATAAGTTCCACGCAACAGATAATCGCATTAAGCAAAGTGTCTAATATAAACAATGTAAACATCGTTGTTTTCTCCCTAGTGGCAACAACACATCCTCCATATGTCACATTTCTGTCACTCGAGCACAGATACGAAGGAGGCATGAACCAACTATCGAGTATAAATACTCTCTCTTAGAGTCACTAGCATCTACTTGGCGAGAGTATCTACTAACAACGGAGAGCATACAAGATCATAAATAACATACAGATGAAGATAACATGATAGATTGATAATCAAGAGACATAACATTCAATATTCATCGGATCCCATCAAACACAACATGTAGCATTACAATAAGATGATCTCGATCATGTAGGGCAGCTCACGAAATCTAAACATGAGGCATAAAGAGGAGAGCACAACCATCTAGCTACTGCTATGGACCCGTAGTTCAAGGATAAACTACCCACGCATCATTCCAGAGGTGGGCATGGTGGTGTAGAGCCATCCGGTGATGATTTCCCCTCCCGGTAGGGTGCCGGGGAGAACTCCAGAGCCCTCCCGAACTCGAGTTGACGATGGCGACGGTCTCAGGTGTGTTTTCATGAAAAAGTGGTATATTTTTATGGTTAACTATCCGAGGGGATTATTATATAGGCGAAAGGGCAACGTAGGAGGGCGACCAGGGGGCCACACCACCCCATGGCCCAGGGGCACGCCGCCCTATGGTGGGGCCCCTGTGGCCCCCTCCGGACCTCCTCCGGACTCTGTGTGCGTGACAACTTTGTAAGACTTATGTTTTTCAAATTTCCCAATTTTCCAATTCCGAGAATATTTCCAGAATAATTTTTCTGAAACCAAAAACATCAGAAAACAGGAACTGGCTCTATGGCATCTTGTCAATAGGTTAGTCCCAAAAATCGATAAAAATGACATAAAGTGTAAAGCAAACATGTAGCAAATAACATGGAACAGAAATTATGGATATGTTTATGACGTATCAATATACCCAAATTTAGTTCTTACTCGTCCTCGAGTAGGTAAACGACAAAACAAATAATTTCTAAGGTGACATGCTACCAACATAAACTTGATGATCATAATTGTAAAAGAATACGTAAGCTGAGATCATAGTACTTTAAACACAAGCTTGATAGATATAATTTTAACAATGAAACATAGCAATCATTTTGGATTATGAAAAGTAACACAAATAGAAGATCATGAGTAATAATGCATTTGAAAGTTATACGTTTGTTTCTAGCATCAAGAAAACATGGCAAAGTGATATTTCGCTTGTCCTTAAGAGTGGGACAAAACATACATGCTAGGACACCTTCAAAGTTTAAGAGGATGACTAGAACAAATAATTTGAGAGCGAGTAATAACAAGGTATGAATCAATCAATAATATTTTGGGACAAATGCACATTAAACTCAGAATGACAACTATGCTCAGTCAACTGTGCATAAAGTTAGAAGATGGAGACTCACCATAAAAGTAAAAGAAAGACCCTTTCAAGAGGGAAGCAGGGATCACTCATGTGCTAGATCTTTTTATTTTGTTAAACAGAGGTATAAAATGTTTGACACTTCTCCCAACCTTTCTTATACAAACCATGGCTAACTGAATTCTTGGGTGCCTGCCAACAATCACATACCATGGAGGAGTGTCTAATTTTTTAGGGGTAGGTGTGTATGTCTATGTCAACGAATGGTAAACAGAAAATACAGTACGTCACAAGCCAACTAGACTTCACAAGAGTGGCTCCCATAGAAGGACGAATCCGGGTAGAAGGTCATCCCTCTTTCTCTTTTGTTTATACAATTATGTTTTGACTGATAAATAAGGGGCAAAAATAGTGAAGAGAATTTGTTGTATTAAGTTTGGGGCTGGGAACCCCGCTGCCAGCTCTTCTATCAATTGGATAAGCGGATGAAGCCACTAGTCCAGTGCGTGAAATCCAATCAACAAGTGAGATCAAAATTCTCTATTCACGTCCTCATGAGCTAAAACAGGAGCACAAAACAGGAGTAATTTTGAAAGTTTTAAAGTTAACACATGAGCAATTTACTTTGGAGTGGCGGTTAAATACCACATGTAGGTAGGTATGGTGGACACATTTGGCATAGTTTGGTTGGGAGTTGGATGCACGAGTAGAGCTCATACTCAGTGTGGTGGAAGCTAGCAAAGACTGGGAGCGACAACTCAAGAGAGCATAATGGCCATAATCATGCATAGCGACAAAAACATTATTAGTCAAAGCATAAGTGGTATTACAAGTCAAAAACTAAATGACCATAGAGGCTATAAGTGACTGGTTTGTAGTCATAAACATGGTGTAAGCATGCGGCAAGTCAACCAAATAAAACATTAAGGCAGAACACCACAAATTTATGCGTAAATGTGATAAAAACAACTCTTGATTCTTTCAATGGAACATTAAACACTCTAACCTATTTGAGACAAGTCATGCTAACAAAAATAAAGGCTAAGCTTAGAATTAAAATAACATATAACATGACATGAAAAAGTCTAGCCACGGTCTATACAAGCTTCTTTTTGCACCGTTATAAATTCTATCACATGCAGCAATTTCTTTTTCCAACAAACACCAACCAATATATGTTTTAACAAAAACTCTCCAACTGATACATAAATTAAGCAAGAGAGTACTCACATAACTCTACTAAAACTAGCATCTCTGAATAAGAGATGCATGAAAACAAATAGGAGCTAAAAGGATTGCAGCAGCTAGAAGAAAAACTAAGAATACCAATATAACGAGTATTCAAATGAAAAAGCGGAGCGTGTCTCTCTCTCCCAAATAAGAATGCTAGGTTCCAATGATGTTTATTGCAGTAAGGAAAACAAATGAAAAAAAGACGCTCCAAGTAAATTTCATATGATGTGACTGAAAAAAATATGGTTTCACTAGAAGTGACCTGATAATCTATTGATGAAGGGCATCCCCAAGCTTTGGCCTTTCACTCTTATTGACCACATTATATCACCCTCTTCTCTTGACCCTTGAAAACTTCCTTCACACCACACTCAAAAGTAATTTGCATTAGAGGGTCATTGCAACAAAAAAAATTCATGGGTTATGCATGGACATAAGTGCTATTGATACTTTTAAACATTAGCTACAGCCATAGATGTTTTGTGAAGCAAAGAAATCCACTTGAAAACTCGTCAAGTGGTGCTAGCTCACTGTACCTCTTGGCCCTCACGTACTTGATGAATGCATAGATGTATGATGCATAGCAAAGAGACCACCGGTTCTTGACCACATGCTTCATCGTCTCGTACATCCACTCCATCACATCTATCGGAACATTGGAATTACGAGTATGGAACAATAGCTGGATGACATGACCGCTAACTTCTCCTAGATTGACGGCCTTGGGTCAAATTGTCACGTTCAGCAACTTCATCAAATACTAATACCTTGAGTTTAGTCCAACAATTTACGAACGTTTTTTGAGGGCGTGTCATCACGGTAATGAAACTTAAGGCATGTCTTGCTTGGAAGAGCACCCTGACCATAGCATTCAATTGCTCTCCCCTTCTATACTGTTCCTCATAGTCCATTGCTTTTACAAAGTCGAGGAAGTGGGCACTAGACATGTCTTCACCGCACATCCACTTTATTGTACCGTGCTGATCTTTCACGGAGAACCGGTTGCATAATAATTGTTCACCACATCAGCATTATAGGCTTGTTCAAATTCCATGATCTTCCTAACACCAATGTTTTCACATATGGAGGTGAGATTGCAAAACTGATATTCGTAGCCGCTGATGTACTCAAAATCAACGTGCTTCTCGCTCTTAATCTTCGTGCTCTTGTTTTGAATGAAAACTTCAAACACTGTAGCTTGTTGTTTGTTCTAAACCCGAGTATCGGCTAGCTTCTCTCTCGGTGTCAAATAAGGGTCTAGCTTCATTCTGACATCTTCCCATTCGTTCAAACCCATGGTCATGTAATCTTTATCTTTCACCTTCTTGCCCTTTGAACTAGTTGCCTTCATTGGTTTGGTCTTCACAGTGTTGCCCTTGCAAGTACGAGAGGCATTATCCTTGCGTTTTGTGCTTCTTGTCATCTAACAATACAAAAATCAAAGTCTTATTACCTTGTTCAAATATAATGTGCCAAACATTCCAACAAAAATGGCCTCGTCAAAACTATTAAGGTTACCAATCTAGTACTAAAACCACATCAAAATTATAATGAACTAGAATTTAGAATGAAATAAATTTAGCAATAATATGAACTTACAATGAACTAAAATTTCAACTACTACTACTAATATGAATCTAATAATCTAATAATAGCATTCTACTATTACTAATTTCAACTAGTATTACTAATAGGAACTTATTACTACAAATCAATTAATCTAGTACTAAAACCTAGGGTTTCAAAATAATACTAGTAATAGCATTATAAATACTTAGAAACACACTAATCCACTACTAACAACCTAATACTAACAAATTAAATACCTAAGAAACTATATAGATTAGGGACCGGGAAAACCTGGAGAATGAGATGTGAGAGATTCAACCGATAAAATGAGGGGAAAAGTGGGGCAATACCTTTTGGATTCCTTAGGGAACCAAATCCCTAACAAATGGCCTCCAATCTTTCCAAAAGTCGACGGATTTGGGTGAGAAGAGGAGTGGGGTGGCGGGGTGGTTCCTCTCTTCCTTCAAGATTGGAGAGAGGAGAGGGGAAAAGAAGAAAGGGTTCGGGAAGGGGGTCGTTCGCCCGTGCTAAGTCACATGGCTTAACGCCCCCGTTCGGGGCGTTACGGTTCTTAACGCCCCCGACCAGGGCGTTGAGGCGCATAACGCCTTCGTCGTGGGCGTAAGTTGCCTTTCACGTCGGAGTCCAAATCCCCGGTGGCACGGTCAATAACTCCTCGGTTCCGGTGCGTTGAGCTATGTAGCATAACACCTTCAGGGCGGGCGTTAAGCAAAAGGGTCATTTCCCGAATCTTTTGGTCAGGGGTTAGACTGTGAATTTGTTGCGCCAAAAGGTTATTTATGTAAAATTCACTCAGCCGGCCAATCTCCAGGATGAGGTCGCATTGCAGATGTCTTGACATGGTGGAGTCACTATCCTTAGGGCGTGTTCAGATATCCTCCGGCTTCTAGCTTCTCAGTACTCCAGCTCAGAGCACCGCCGAACAGCTCAACTCCGCGGAGCTCGATCCGTGAAGCTGGCTCATTTTGATGTAAAAAAACCCGGAGCGACCCTTTTGCAAATCCACGGATCAGCGAACCACGGAGCAGTGTGAAATTACGGCTGAGTGCCACCGCCAAGTGAAACATAACGCTTTGTTCTGTTCCTCATCCGACGAACAGGTCGAGAGCACGACACCGACGAGATTTGTTCCTCACGCAACGAACAGGTCGAGAGCAGGACACCGATGTGATTTGTTCCTCACACGATGGAACCCAGCGGCGAGCACCGCCACCATCTCCATCCCCCGCCACCGCAATTCCGGTGCGGGCCCCAATTCCTCCTACGCCACCACGTCTTCGTCCTGCCCATCGTGTCGCCTCCCGAGCTTGCGTCCTCCTTGCACCGCCACGTTCCCGACCTCCTCCGTCCCCGTCTTCCCCTATCGCCGACCACCATCCTAGGCCCCGGGCGAACCTTAGCCCGCCTCCCACGCATCCATCTCAGCGCCGCTACCCCAGCTTCGATCTCGTGGGGGCGCCTCCGTGTGTACTGCTTCGGGACGCTAGGATGCGTTGCTGGTTGAGGTCGTTACCGGAAGGCAGCGGATTGGTGGAGGGGAATCGACGGGGAGGAATCAGTTGGGGGAGATGAGCAGGACCAGGGGAGCTGGTCTCCGGTGAAGACGGCCGTGACGGAAAGGCTGAGATGCTCGCTTGGATCAATTTCTCACTAGAACGGGCCGAAGGAAGCCTAGTGGGCTTCTAGGCCATTCAGAAAACATGGATCTGCACGGAACATTTGGTGCTCCAACCCAGACGCCGGAACTGTGGTCGTGGAGCCGGATCTGCGGATTTCACGAAGCTAGGCGAGTTCCGAACACGCCCTTAGAGCGTGTTTGTTTGGGGTTTTGGTAGCTTTCCAGAAGAAAAAGCACTTAAAACAAACCAAACAAGCTATGTTGGCTGTGGGCTTCGTCGAAGCAGCCGTGCGAAATAGGCACACACGCGAGGTGCTTTCTACGTCTTAAGGCTGGTACCAATGCATCTCCCACTATTCACGGGCTATAGCCCCGCCACGTCACCGTTTTTCACCACTCTCACGCCACTCTCACGGGCACGGTGCCAGTGCACGGGCTATAGCCCGGGCTATAAGTTTCTCTCTGCCACATCAGCTTTTCTCTCTCCTCCACGTCAACACATATTTTGAAGATTAAAAACGTTGCAAATAATAGAAGAAATTATTTTATTCAACTAAAATTGTACCGATTACATAATAATAAATAAAAATTACATAAAAAATGAGAAAATTACATAATCTAGTTTTGATGAGCCCACACATGCTCAATCAAATCCTGCTGGAGCTGTGTATACATCGGCGAGTCCTGCATTTCGTTGTCCATCTGAATCCTTGCTGCTAGGCTTGGTGGTGCATTGGTATGTATTGGAGGGCCGACGTTGCTCGCAACTGTCTCATAGCTGTTCTCCAAATTGGTACCACGCTCATCGTCGATGATCATGTTGTGCAGAATGACACATGCACGCACGATCAACCCAAGAGTGCGCATGGAGTAGGAGCGTCCGGGAACTGCTAAAATGTTGAACCTAGACTTCAACACTCCAAATGCACACTCCACATCTTTGCGCCAACACGATTGAGCAGCAGTGAAGACACGTTGCTTGTCACTTTGTGGAAGAGTAACACCCTTCATGAACACCGTCCAGGAGGGGTAGATGCCGTCAGCAAGGTAGTAACCCCAGTTGTACTGGTGTCCATTCACCGTGAAGTTCACTGTGGGTGCTTCTCCTCTAAGCACATCCGTGAACAATGGCGACTGATTGAGCACATTGATGTCGTTGTTGGACCCGGCGACTCCAAAAAAAGCATGCCAGATCCAACGATCATACGACGCAACGGCTTCTAAGATTATGGTAGGGTGTTTGATGTCTCCCCTTGTGAACTGACCGGCATGCGCAACTGGGCAGTTCCTCCACTGCCAATGCATGCAATCTATGCTCCCTAGCATTTCCGGAAAGCCGCGCTCCTCGGCTTTCGCTAACAGACGCTGAGTATCCGCGACGTTAGGTCGACGGCAAAACTCTTCCCCGTAACAGTCGATGATGCCCTCACAGAAGTTATCTAGACAGTCTGACGAAGTTTGTCTAGCTAACTTAAGCCACTCATCTATCGTATCAGCACCGGATCCATAAGCTAACAGACGCAACGCCGTAGTACACTTTTGTAGCGGAGTAAAACCCGTACGGTTCAGAGCATCAACTCTTTGAGTGAAATACGGAGAGTATTCACCCAATCTATCCACGATGCGTAGAAAAAGGGATCGCCTCATCCGATACCTTCGCCGGAAGAAGCTCGGAGGATAAGTGCAGTTGGGGGCGAAGTAGTCGTCGTAGAGCCGCTCGGCGGCGCCAACACGATCACGCCTGATGAACTGTCGACGGCGCCGCGGCGGCCTTGGCACCGCTTGGAGCGCCGCCTCGTACTCGGCCTCCATTGCCGCCTGCATTGCGGCCATCATCTCACCCTCCAGTCCCTCGCTCGAATCGCTGCTTGACGAAGACATGGCGTCGAGAGGGTAGAAATGAAGACTAGAGAGGATGAAGTTGGTGTGGAATGAGTGCAGCATATGAGGGGGTATTTATAGGAGGGATCAGCTGAAAATTTCAAATTTTTCGAATTTTTTTTTCAATTTTTTTGACAGCAACGGCTAGCTGACGTGGACCAATAGGGGGGCGCCACGTCAGCTAGCCGTTGGCCCCCAACGGCTAGCTCCTACCGCCCCGTCCTACCGCCCCGCCCCGCCAGCGCGCCGCCCCCTCTCGCCCCCCCCTCTCGCCCCGGCCATCGCTACCGCCCCGCCAACGCAGGCGGGAAGCCGGGCGAGAGGCCCCTGTCGCCGGGCGCCAGCCCCACCGCCCGCCGGCGCCTCCCGCCCCTCCTTACCGCCCCCTCTCGCCCGCCACCGGGCGGTAAGAGCCCTACCGCCCGGCCTTACCGCCCCGGTTGGCACCAGCCTAACGACTCGTTTTCTTATCTTGGACATGTACAAGCAACTGCCATCCTCTGCACGACATATCTACCTCCTCGGCACGAATCGATTTTATCCCCGAACACGCGCCAGGCTCTAGCGCCGCCGGACGTCCTCCCCACCACCGGAGCCCCACCCCGCCATCCTCGTACGATCCTCGCCGCCAAGATCTCGATTGGCGCCGCCGTCCTCGACCGACCCTGCCACCGGCAGCTCAGCTCGGCGTGCTCGTATCCGGCGCCCAGTACCAGACTGCCTCGTTTCTGGCTCCCCGTGGAGTCGTGAGCTGCTGGACCCATGTAGGGGCTGCGCCCGTTGATGATGTTCCTGCTTGTACCCATCTGAGATCTCATCGCATCCGCCATGGGTGCAGACACGGTAAGCTCGTACGCGAGCTAGCTTCTGCTGTTATTATCCGTGTCGACGGACGCACCTGGAACCTGCACACATGCCTGCACCGTCTCTAGGACGCGAAAGGTGACCAGCAGCAAACGCCGTCGTAGCTGTTTTGAAGCCTGAACTTTTCCCGTTAAAAAATTCAGTTAACTTCCTTGCATTGCTCTACCTGTTTGTTCAAGGGGCAGCGGGTGTTTATAGAACTAGAAGAATACTCCGCGCTTTGCGGCAAGAATCGCTTTAGAAAGTACAATTAATCATAGTATATATATTTCAAATTATTAATATGAATAATTGGATAGTTTAAGAAATGGATCATGTGTAAACAAAAATTTATAAGAAATGAATATGAAAATTAAATTGATCATAGTATATACATATATAAATTAATAATCTACATAATTAGATGGTTTAAGAAATGGGTGATGCGTAGGGCTGGAATTAAAACTCGGAACCCGCGAGTTAAACGAGTAGCTCGCAACTCGACTCGGATCGGTTCGAACTCGTTGTCCAACAAGCCGAGTCGAGTTTTCGTTTTCAACGGTAAACGAGTTCAAGCTAAACGAGCCGAGTTTACCGAGTACTCGTTTAGCTCGTTTAACTCGGTTAAAATAGTTTTTAGTGATATTCTCGTTTATTTGAATATTTTATTACTGATCATTGTAGTTTATTTACTACAAATTGTTTGATGGTGATATATTTTCAGTGATTATTATGATGATTTTATTATACATGACCCAAATAATCAAAAATAATTATGTATACATTATATAATGGTGACTTTTATAGTTTTTATAAAATTAGATAAGTTAAACGAGTAGCTCGCGAGCTACTCGCGAGTTCACCGAGCCGAGCCGAGTTTTGATTTTGAACTCGTTTGTTGAACGAGTCGAGCCGAGCTCGACTCATCAGTTGACCGAGCTTGAGCGAGTCGAGCCGAGCCGACTCGGCTCGGCTCGAATTCCAGCCCTAGTGATGCGTAATTTGGTTGTAGTGATTAATAAATATTAGTGAAGATGACGTGCACAATTGATTGGCTAGGAGAATGAATGATTAATAATCTACATAATTAGATGGTTTAAGAAATGGGTGATGTGTAATTTGCTGTAGTGATTAATAAATATTAAGGAAGATTACATGGACAATTGATTGGCTAGAAGAATGGATGATGTGGATAGCTTGCATATTGAGATAGAAAATTCATTAATGCATGTTAGTAGGGTTTTGCTTTATAAGAAGTATAGATGTCTCCGCTATTACACGTAAATCAGCAAAATATATGGTCACATAATTGCCGAAACAGGCTTGCGCTCGGCTATATTAATATAGCTACCACACCATACAATCTTGAGACCAACCCTAGGACACACAACACAAAAAGCCCAAGAAGAGAAAAAATAACAAGAAAAGAAAAAAATGCCAACACCGGCAGTTCGACAACCGACGATGACCCGGCACCGCTAAGCCCACGGGTAAAAACCACCACACACCCGTGCCTCCAAAATTCCGCGCACCAAAGCTACATCTTCAAAAAGATGACGACGACGACACCGCTACTGCCCGGACTGCTACTAGGATTTCTCCCGGTACACGGAGGGGAGTCAAGTAGGGCTACACCCGGCGCCCTTCAACAAGGGAGGCGACACCCACATGCGTCATCGCGCCGGTACCGGGAAGAGCCGATAGGGATTTCTCCCGAACCCTAACATCCCACTACCCCGGACACAATGTCGGCTCCACCATGCTGCCGCCCACCTACGCCTTTGCGGTCCTAAGGCCATCATTGTCGTCTCACCATGGCAGAAGCGAGGCCAGTCGGGCGAGAAGGAACTACAACAAAGAAGGGACGGCGGTACCGTAGCCACGTGGGAAGAAACAACCTCCACCGCCACGATGCAGTAGACACGGCGTCGCGCCCACCATCCCCATCGCGAGTTGCTTCTCATCCCCACCGGAGACGACACGTCGGAGCCCGGCCCAGCCTTGACCCAGATCAGGCCCAAAGGGCCCAGATCTAGACCCGTCGGGCATCGCTGACCAGAGCTCCGCCACCAGCAAAAGGGCCACGCCACCACCGGCCGCCGCCAAAGGACCACGCCACCACCTCATCTGCCACCCAGCCACGCGCCGGACCGCCATCGGCCAGTCCGCACCACCGCCATGAGGAGCCGCCCCAGCTGGACCCCGCGACGAGTAGAAAGGGCCCGCCGCCATCGGCCACGCCACAACGCCGTGCAGGCAACGCCCGGCGATGGCGACGGCGAGAGGGAGATGAGGGAGGGGCCTTTGCCGGGAAGATCCGGGGGAGCCCCTTGATCGCCTCGCTAGGGGAGGCGCGCGGGGGGGGGGGGTTCCTCGTCAAGCTATCTTCTGTCTTGGGTTTTCTCATATGGTCACATAATTCTCAGGGAATCTCCGACAATTTATCGGTCCATAGCCAGCCAGACAGCTAAGTTGCCAAACAGGGCAACACAACAACTTCCACCGCACAGCACCACAGCCAGCAACAGCTAGCCCAAACAAACACACCCTTAGAAAGTTGTGTATCTGATGAATAGAATTTTCAGTGTATATCTTCGCAGGATCCCTGGACTGTTGCCACTTCTCATGATTTGCTTCTTATATCAAAATACAACAAGACTTGAAACAGCAGGATGAGGCAGTTCTATCACGTGCGGAAACATCATATCTTAGTCTTCTTCCACATTAAGCTGTGTGTAATCAGTATTCTCTAATCAGTTTTGCCTATCATATGCTGCTAAAACAAGATTCCTGTAAATTAAACACTCGTTCTTGCGAAATAAGAGAATCTTATAATTTTGTACTGAACTTGGGGAGCTTGAGCTGTGATATGCTTTTGTAGTCTTGTTGTTCAAGATACTCATATATATTTGCCGCATCAGAACTGGAATGCATATCAATCATTAATGTGGCCATGTTATGGCTTGATCAATGTAAAAAGCGTATGCAAGTTAGCTTCTCAGTGAAGGAAGACAATGATTTTCTAGAGGTGATAAGGCTTGATGATTAGGCGAAGCAGCAACCTAATTGTTCACTAGATACTTACGCTGCCACCGGACTTCCCACCGGCAGCGAGGGGGAGGAGACTAAACTCTAGCACCGGGCCTTGGAGACGACGCCGCCGGTGCCTACGGGATCACGTTTCGAAGCCCTCCAAGTCCTAGCGGTCGCCGAGGACACGGCGCGCGGCGTGCGGCGAGGAGGTTTTGTCGGAGTTCTGCGAGGTCAGCCGGGACGATGTCCGGCGGCCGGTGCAGTCCGACGAGGAGATCGCGCGGGAATTCTGGGACAAGATCGGATTCCCAACGGCGGAGGCTCGGTTCTGGGAGAAGGAGAAGGAATCCGCGTCGAGCTCCGGTAAGAATTCTATTTCTTGCAGGTTTGCGGACGAGGAGACGTTGCCGGTGACGTCGAGGACGAAGACCAACTCGGCGGGGTTATCGCCGGGAATTGTCCTGAGGGCGGCGCCGGTGAAGCTCGGGTGGCGTGGTCCCCTGCCCCGCCCTCGGATCACGCCGCCTGCTTGCTTGGGTGACTTCTTCCCCGTCGAGCTGCGGGTGGAGGAGGGCCGGGATGCTGCCGCCGGCAGTGGGGACGATGATTCGCGATTCGTCGATCCGAGTTTTCCGCTCGGATCCGAGTCTGTTTCTCCCTCGCAGCTGGCTGGTGGGCCCCCGGCACGTAACGCGGAGCACAGATGGGGCCACCTGCAGGAAATTTTGCGTGGCCTATGGGATCACGTACGTGATTCTCGCACGTTGCGTATGTGTTCTGAGATCGCTGCGAGAAGATCATCATCGACCCGCTATTCGCCGTCTCCGACTACGCCGCCTCCGCCTACGCCGCCAACGCCTACGCCGCCCTCCGAGTCCGCTCCGCCTACGCCCCTCCGAACCCTCTCTACCTACGCCGCCTTCCGTCTCTGGTCCGTTTCAACGCCGTCGGCACGGTCCTTCGCAGAAGTGGTCATGGCTGCGCCTAGACCTCCCGGCGGTGGACTTCCGTCGGTCGCGGCTACGGCGGGGCGTGGACGCGGCGTCATCTTTGGACCGGGCGCGGGGCCTCCGACGTTCGCCCCCGGCTACCCTGCGATTCGGGCGGGGTTGGGCCGTTCGGTGCTGCGGCGGGATTCGCGGCGGCTCATGGTGGTGTGCAACCAGGTGTGGTTCCCGTCATCGCTCCGGGATTGGCTCGCCAACGTTTGCCCCCGTCTCTCCCGGGATGGGGATGCCGAACGGAGGAGGTGGCCATCAACTTGGAGCACCGGGATTCGCTTTCGGCTTGGCTCAACCAGTGGCGGCGGCGCCGGTGCCGGCTCCGGGACAAAGCAGAAGAAGAGAAGAAGAAGAAGAAGAAGAAGGCGAATGGTTTGCGCAGGCGACGGTGCATGTGACGGACGGTGCGGCTGGATCTTCGGTGCCCGTGGCGACGCAGCACGTCGCACAGGGGGCGCCGGTGGCAGCTGGTCCGATGGTTGCAACGGTGTTGGAGGCTGATCAGGGTGCAAAGAGAGGCAAATCTTGGTGCTGGAAGTGTGGTACTGATTCCCATGCAACTAAGGACTGCACTGTGCATCACTATTGCTATGTTTGTGACAACAACGTGCATCCGACGAAGAAGTGCCCAGTTCTGAAGCTACCAGGCCGACAGTGATTGTTGCAGGGCAGGGAAACAGAGAGACTATGTTCAGCATGTTGCCTGACAACGTTCATAAGGCAGAGTTGGTTCCTACTTTATGACCGATAGCTCGGGTTACGGTGGAGGGTACGGCGGCGACAGCTAGCCAGGTGGAGGCGCAGGTGGCTCGGATGTGTCCGACTCCGTCTTGGGTATGGGAAGCGATTCCTGATGGTGAAAATGCTTTCACTATGGGATTTCCAACCAAGGAGGATTTGCTGAGGTTTGATGGGATGATCCTAGGTGTGCCTTCTCAGTCTACGAGATTGTTGTTCAACCAGTGGTCGCCAGAGGTGATTGAGCCCATTATGGAGCTACATCAGAAGTGGGTTCATGTGACTGGTGTCCCGCCACCGATGCGACACTTTTTGGGTCTCTTGGCTGCGGGCTCTCTTATTGGCACTACCACCGACGTGGATATGCTTGCGTTACGTCGGCGTGGCTTGGTCCGTATTCGGTTGGGTATGGCGGATGATGATTGTTTCAAGAAGACTGATGGTCTGGGGCCGTACATCAAGACAACTGGAGTTTTGTTACTGAAGGGTTCGAGTTCATTTATAGACCTGCGCCGGATAACTATGTTCCGGATCCGGACTTTGTACCGTTCATGTGGGATCATAGAGGAGACTCCGAGGATAGGTTTGGAGGAAGGGAATTCTTCTTCTAGTCAGCAGCGGACTGGAGAGCCATCAGTGCATGGTTCTTCTGGCGTGGACAGTATGATCATTGATCCGAGGCCAGGAGACACTTCGACGCAGCTGCAGGGGATGACGTTGGCGACTCTTTTGCGAGATGTCGCCGTCATTCCTTTGAACCCGAATCCATAGGCTCCACGGGGCAAGGAGATCGTCGGTGAGTTCATTTCTTCGGGGGGTCGTTCTGTGTCCGATGTGGTTTTGAAGAACTCTCTTCTAGTGCCTAGACAGCTTAACCGAAAGCTAGCACTGGGCTGTTGAGGAGTTTCAACGAGGCTGCGCGTTCGGTGGATGTGCGGTTAGCCGACACGGGTGCCAGTGTGCCAGCGGTGCGGCGTGAGGTGGACACTGGCTGCGGGCCGGCTAGAGGAGGAGGGCCCTGGTGACGCGCCGAGCGTTGAGCACCTACCCTCCGCTCGGCCACGGTCGCCATCGAGTCCAGTTGGGGCGCGGGTCTCACAGACCGCCCTGGAGGACGTCCTCGCTTTCACGCCGGGCGACGGGAGTCTGGGCGTCGCTCGGACGCCTGCCGGGCGCGGGCCACTGTCGGCCCAGCTACTGGCGCGGTGCGGGGCGATGCTCGGAGTACTGCACGGGGCGACACTGTCATCGAGTCTTCGGGCGCTGGGACCCCGGACCAGCGGTGCCGTGGGCCAGCCGCAGGACACACTGGCGGGGCGGTCTCTGTGAAGGAGACGAGTCGGAGGAGCAACGCGGGGACGACGGTCCTGGCTGCACCGACGGGGTCAGCTGTGGTCGAGGGGGCATCTTCTTCACCGCCCCCTTCCGCAGCTCCGAGGGCTACAGGGCGCATGTAGCGATTCGTCGTAGTGCTCGACACCCTGTAGCAGCGGACGGATCGTCTACGGACGAGGATGCGTTGGCCAAGGCAATGTGTCGCAAGGCGGCGATGTTTTCTCCTCCTGCTGCAGGTATACCTTCGACTCAAAACTCGTTTCTATCATATTCAACTGCTAGGCTGTCTTCTAGTTTAGATAATTTAGGAGTTAATATTGGTAAGAATGAGCATGATATAACTGTCTCGGCTAATGCGTTGAAACACGTGGAGTATGATCGCATAAGGGTATCCCCATGTGTTTCTTCTAGGTTGATTACCCCATCCTCAGATGATGAGGAAGTGAATGCCACAATTGATGGACAACTTCTATCACATCTGGTGAGTGAGGCGACGGAGGTGGATATGGATGAGGACGGACTAGGATCTTTGAATGATCTCTTTGCTTCTGTCCGGAAATCCAAGTCCGCCAAGGACAAAAGAAACAAGGTAGTCGTAAAAATGTAAAAGGCTAAAAAATTTCAATTGTTCCCAATGAACGACATTTTCACTAAAGCAGAGGTCTTGATGACTTGGCTAAACATTTGAATATTGCTCAGTATGTGCGGGACCATAAATTGGAGTTTTTAGCTATTTCGGAAACGGGTAGAAGGGATTTTACGTCTAGTGTGTTGGACCGCCTTTCGGGTCGTAGACTTCACTTGGCATTCTATCCCTCCTCGTGGAAGATCGGGCGGCATTTTGCTTGGCGTTAAATCAGACTCTATGGACTTATTGGCGGTGACGGATAGTGACTTTCATATTAATTAAAGCACATATCCGGAATCGGCCCGATAAATTTTATTTGGAGTCTGGTTGCTGTGTATGGTGCTGCCCAAGAAGAATATAAAGCGTCTTTCCTTCGCGAGTTGGTGAACTTGGCTAATAATAACCCGTATCCGATTTTAATTGGTGGGGATTTTAATATGCCAAGATTCCACATGAGAAAAGCAAAGGAAGGTTCGATAGGCATTGGCCTTCTTATTTAACGCTGTCATTGAAAGTCTAGATTTGAGAGAGGTTCATATGTCGGGAGACAGTTTACCTGGGCTAATAGTCCCCAGAGCCTACATACGAAAAACTTGATCAAGTAATGATGAGTACTGATTGGGAAAATAAAATACCCATTGGTCACAGTATGAGCTCTTGAACGTATTGAGTCGCTATCGGATCATGCACCCCTTCTACTTTCTACCGGCACATTGAATTCAACTGCTCAACCCCAATTCAAGTTTTAATTAGGATGGTTGCTGCGGGATGGTTTCGATGAGTTGGTTAAAAATGTATGGGCTAAACCAGTGGCTGCGAATTACCCTATCGGAAGATGGACTATTAAGTTGCACAATGTGCGCAGACATCTTCGGGGCTGGGCTAGACATACCGCTGGTATCTTTAAAAAAGAAAAAGAGCGCATGTGTTCCATTATTGATGACCTCGACATCATTGCGGAAACATGGCTACTGACTCGCAGGAAATTGAGCTTAAAAGCCAATCAAATGCGAAAGTAGCCTGCCTCTTTGCTGCATGAAGAGGAGATCAAATGGTACCAGAGATCAAAAGCTAAATTCATCCTCGAAGGAGATTCGGATACGCGATACTTTCATAATGTTGCGAATGGGCGACATAGGAAGAAGCGATTTCACTCTCTTTTGCAGGATGAATGCCTGATCGAAGGGCAGGCTCAGCTCAAGGCCTACATAACAAAGTATTATAAAGATCTGTTTGGGTCTCCGATGGACACATCTGTGTCAATGGATGAGTCGCGAACAGATGATATCCCAGTTTCCGCCGAAGAGAACACCTTCCTTAATGCTCCATTCACTGAAGAGGAGATTAAGAGGGCAGTCTTTTTGATGGAACATAAACAAGGCGCCCAGGACCGGATGGTTTCCCTGCAGAGTTTACCAACATTTTGGGATGTCATCAAGGATGATCTACTAAAATTGTTTGGTTGTTTGCATGAGGGTAAACTGGAGCTGTTTCGCCTTAACTTTGGGGATATCGGTTGTTGCCTAAAGTTTGGATGCAGAAAGGATACAACAATACAGACCTATCTGCCTTCTAAAAATGTTAGCTTCAAAATCTTTACAAAAGTGGCTACCATAAGGCTTAATGCGGTAGCAGATCATGTGAAACCTACCCAAACTGCTTTTATGCAGGGTAGGAATATCCTAGACGGGGTTGTCGTTTTACACGAAAACTGTCCATGATGCATACTAAGAAGCTAATGGGGTACTTTAAAATTGACTTTGAAAGGCCTACGATAAAGTTAATTGGTCGTTCCTCCAACAAACTCTGAGAATGAAAGGTTCTCGGAGGAGTGGTGTGACTTGATCCATAACTTTGTGTATGGGGGGAGTGTTGCTGTAAAGGTCAATGATGACATAGGAAAATACTTTCAGACTAAAAAAGGGATTGAGACAAGGTGTTCCTTTATCGCCCATACTATTTAATAGTGGCTGATATGTTAGTGATCATGATTGAATGAGCTAAAGAAAGTGGCCTCATTGAAGTTTTGTTACCTCATCTTGTCGATGGGGGTCTTCGATACTTCAATATGCAGACGATACGATCCTTTTTATGGAACATGATCTAGAGAAAGCGACAAATCTGAAGTTAATTCTGTCAACATTTGAACAGTTATCTGGATTAAAAAATTTCCATAAAAGTGAATTGTTTTGTTTTGGTGATGCCCAAGAAGCAGTTGCTCAATACTCCGAACTTTTTGGATGCGAGCAAGGTCAATTTCCTATACAGTATTTGGGAATTCCCATACACTATAGAAGATTAACCAATGCTGAATGGAAACACGTCGAAGACCGTCTACAGAAGAGGCTAGCAGGTTGGAAAGGAAAATTACTATCCCTAGGTGGAAGACTGGTACTCATTAATTCAGTGCTGTCGAACATGGTACTGTATATGATATCCCTTTTCCAGTTACCCAAAGGAGTTTTGAAGAAGTTAGATTACTTCAGATCGATTCTTTTGGCAAGGGGATAGTGAAAAGAAAAAATATCGATTGGCAAGATGGGATGTGGTGTGCCGACCAAAAAATCAGGGGGGCTGGGGATTCATGACCTTCAGGTTAAAAACTCAGCTCTCCTAGGTAAATGGCTTTTTAAGTTACTTACGGATGATGGTGTTTGGCAGACACTTAAGAGAAAATACATCGGCACAAAAGCTGTATCACAGGTTATTTGGAAACCAGGTGATTCGCATTTTTGGCCTGGACTAATGGCGACTAAGAATCTTTTCTTTCGCTATGGTGTATTTAACATTAAAGATGGATCTCAGATACGGTTTGGAAGGATAAATGGTTAGGTAACGCCACCCCCGAGAACAGTATCCGGCCTTATACAATATCGTTCGTCATAAAGGGGATACGTTAGCCACGGTGATGCAAAGGTTTCCCCCAAACGTGACGTTCAGGAGAGATATCATTGGCCCAAGACTTCTGTCTTGGAATGCTTTGTTAGATAGATTGGCTTTGATCCAACTATCAACAGGCACTGATGAGTTTCGGTGGAGTTTGACTAAGGATGGTAAATTCTCAGTTGATTCCATGTATAATGCATTGGTCCACTCTAATGTGCCGGTTGATAATAATAAGAAAATAGGCAAATGAAGATACCTTTGAAAATGAAATTTTTTGCATGGTATCTTCGTAAAGGTGTCATTTTAACTAAGGATAATCTTGTCAAGCGCAATTGGCATGGGAGTACAAAGTGTGTCTCGTGCTCTAAAGATGAGACTATAAGACACTTATTCTTCGAGTGCGAAGTTGCACGTTCTATATGGTCAGTTTATCCAAATGGCTTCGAACCTATATCCGCCAACATCCGTTGCAAATATTTTGGCAATTGGTTGAATAGCATAGATAAGAGGTTTAAAACTATTTTCAGGGTAGGAGCGCTAGCCGTTATATGGTCGCTCTGGCTATGTAGGAATGATAGATTTTCGATGATAAAAATTTCTCTCGTTTGCAGGTTCTATTTCGATGCACAAGTATTCTCCGTTCGTGGTGCACATTACAGCGGGCGGAGTTTCGAGGCTTTTTACAGAGGCATGTGTACGGCTGGAAAGGGGCGATGGATATTTTTTATCCCACATGGGTGGCGGCTTGATCTACGGATAGCTGCTCCATAGTCGACATATTTGATTCATCTCGGATTGTAATCGATATGCTACCTTTGTTTTCTATTTTTTCGACCGTGTACATCTCGTTATGCAGAAGCGGGTGTAATACTTAAAACTTTAAGTAATAAAGCCCATATCAAAAAAAAAAAGCTTCTCAGTTATCGTTGATGGAATGTTCATCTATCCAGTTTGAATCAAGTAGAGTAATTTCAGTATAAGTTTGAAATATGGTGTTTCAAACAGACCCTACTGCACTCTGTTTCTCAAGAAACAGAGCAATCTAGCACCCAATCTTTGCACATGGTTCCGCTTGTCGCAAGCACAAGTAAAGTTTGACAGGAGTTGATGGCAGCAAGCATATGCAACCACAAACCACTCAAACATGGCAGGGGGGTCCATTAAATCAGCGTTGAAGTTTCTCCATGACAAGGATTGCTACTTTCTCATTCAACAAAGTCGACCAAGTTGCGCATCATTTAAAAGTTTACAACAGCAGCAAAACATGGTTGATTATTTCATACTCCGTGCATCGACGCTAATAACTTCAGGTTTTCACAAGCTAAGTGCATCACCTCATGAAACATACCAACATCATAACAATCATACTATTTCACTCTTCCCCCTCTTCCGACAATGCAGTCAACTGGGAAGTGAACTGGTAAGAGTCCTCCAAATGGATGTGCCCTTCGTCGCAGAAAAATGGCCTCGAAGGCATCTGCAGGCCGTCCGCCCCGGCCTCCAGCATCTCCATGACCTCGCTCATTTGGCCGGTCGCGAGACCTCATCTGGATACACCATAATCCAACGACGCACAACTTTCCAGCTCATGCATGTCCGCAGAAACAGGAGAAATCTCGCCCGCTTCTTCACGCCGAGACAGCTGGTCGTACACCCATGATGGGTAGTACCCCTGGCTCGAGGTCGCGGCACTTGGATCGGCGTTCCTCCTTCCACCGGCCATCTCCAGGAGCAGCATCCCGAAGCTGTACAGATCGGACTTGCTAGATATGACGCCGAAGCTCCGCGATATCATCTCGGGAGCTATGTAGCCAACGGTTCCCCGCATGGCGCTTAGCGGGACGAAACTGTCGCCCCTTGGGTACAGTTTGGCAAGTCCGAAATCAGCGACCTTTGGGACGAAATTGCCATCAAGAAGAATGTTGTGCGGCTTGATGTCAAAGTGTAGAATCTGCATGTCACATCCCTTATGCAGGTAGTTGACCCCCCCCGGCAATGCCGAGAGCAATCTCGTTGAGCTTGTCCCATGAGAAACTTCTCGGGCGAGAAGATGTACTTGTCCAGAGAACCGTGGGGCATGTACTCGTACACTAGGGCCCTTCTCATTTCGTCTGCGCAGAACCCCACTAAAACGCACCACATTGAAGTGGTGGATCCTGCCGATGGTGGAAACCTCGCTGATGAAATCTTATCCATTGCAGCTGGAGTTTCCCTATAGCATCTTCACAGCGACATGGGCGCCGCCTGGGAGTAGCACACCCTTGTACACGGAGCCGTAGCCCCCTTGGCCCAGTTTATCTCTGAAATGGCTTGTGACTGCAACAATATCTGTGTAGGCATACCTCGCCGGGCCAATCAGTTGTTGCATTCTCAGAAACTTCTCGACTGCATCAATTGTGATCCTTGTTTTCCAGTACTTGTAGGCTAGGAATGTCCATACGGCCAGGGTGCCAACAAGAACCTACACAATACTGCCCAAGCCCAACAAGTCGACTTATATTAATGTAAATTAGATTAGAGTGTAGCTAGGCATGTATGGCCACTACTAGGGAAAAGACTACCGCAGGCGCACCAAATTAGCCTACCGTAGGCGAATTGCGGTTCGCCTGGGACCACCCCGCCAGCGGTAATGACTTACCGCAGGCGAACCTCAAAGTGCGCCTGGGGTAACTTGACATACCCCAGGCGAACTGGCCCTGGGCGCCTGGGGTAAGCCTTTTACCTGAGGCGAACAGGCACTGTGCGCCTGGGGTACAGATTCGCCTGGGGTATGATTTATTATTCGCCTGGGGTATGGTTTTGCTGTGTAAAAAATAAAAGAAACGAAAATAACAGAATTACAAAATTGACAGAAATAAATATGAAAATGACAGCAAAATAACAGAAATATTCTCGATCATCAACACATAGTTTCGAACAATAGTCTCGATCATCACCAAATAGTCTCGAAGCGATAGTTTAGTTATAGTATAGTTCAAACACTAGGAGTACACATAGTTCAAACAAATCGATAGTTTAGTTATCTAGACAAGAAAACAACAAGTAGCATCAACCACGGAGTACAAGGAGTATAAGCACGGCGATGGCGAAGGTGGTCATCCGGGCCCTCGTCTTCTCCGTCTTCTCTCTCGCTAGGTAAGTGGCGTATCGAGATTCCGCCTCAACCATACACAACATACCATGTCATCTGTGCATAGGACAAAACTACGAGTTTAGCATCGAAAGTGATAATAGACCGCAAATAAACTATCAAAAATAGAAGCATCAAGGTTTACGAATAAAACACGACAAATAAAGGACTAAAAGTTATATGATGCAAGTGTATACTAACATTTTGTCAATCCTATGGTCTCGGCGGGAACGGACGAACGCCTTCTAGCGTGTTGAATGTCCGGGTGTCACTTTGCTCTCGTAGGTGCTTCTATGTCACGGTTGCTCGGTGGTGCGTGGCCGTGGAAGAACAAGCCACCACGAGTGATGACATCCGACGAGAGTATCGTGCAGATCCTCCGCTGGATGCGGCGGAACTCAGCCCGCACATATTCATCGGGGGTGTTGGCCATCTTTGTGGTCAGCTCTCGGAGATGACTTGGTAGCTGGGCCTGTTGGGCATCCTTTAAGTACTCCCTCATCTGAAAGATGACATACCAAGCTTCCAACTCAGATTCTTGCTCCGATTGCTTGAGGCAGGGGAAGTTAGTTACGTGGGTGCACACGTAGGCGCCTCGGACTATTTTCTCCTTTTTTAGGGGCTTGCCTAAATCGGCGGCGAAGCCGTTGAGGGCACTATTAAGAACAACTCTTATGTCGGTGTAGTCCTTCTTCACCGCCCTACCCGCATCGAGATAAGTGCATTGCGACCAATGCGGTTCCATGACGATGAGTACGCATCCTCCGTTCTGCACAGAACATTTCGAACAAGCCATCAATATCATCAATCGGAATACTAAGGAGATTCTAGAAAGAATGTAACGACGTGAAGCGGAGAGGACTACTTACTTGGGAAAGTATGGCATGAGAATGGCGTTCTTATCCTTGTTATCTATCAAAAACCCCGTTATGTAAGTCGTGATAAGAACCCGGTCCGCATGTGACCGCAAGTAGTCCTCATTCATGTAGTAGGGGTCCATAATCGCGATGTGCGGGTATTCTCCATGACCATATCGTGCACCATGCTGAGCGATACCAGGCGGACAATGCTTCGGTCAAGCTTTCCCAAATGGAAGACCCTGAATATGTCTTCGTATCTGATGAAGAACACCTCTGCGGGGTTTGAATCCACAAAGCCCACGGATCGGGGCACCCTTGACCACGTATAGCGGGTAGGAGGGATGTTTCTCACGTAGAAGTTCATTCTCTTTGAACAAAATCCCGTCGTGGATGGTCCTCATGTCACCACCCATGACAACGACAACCTCTGGCGGCAGCATCGGCTGACCTATCTCATGCACCTTCCTCCATGGGACGGCGGGCGGCAAACGGTCCAGGACTCGGAGACCGTTGGCTGGCTACTAGAGGAGGCACCACCTTTCTTCTTCTTGGCTACCGGCCTCTTCCGATTCTTCTTCGGCCAAGCAGATGAGAGTGCCGCTTTGTTTTACTGCCTCCTCGGCCGTAGCACGGAGTGTATTTGGGGTAACCAGCGTAGGCTGTGGACCGTAAAGGCCGTCTGCTCCTCGGGAGTTTCTTGGGAATAGGTTAGCTTCTTCTGGATATCCGGTTTTCTGGTGGGTAACTCAGAAGAACCGCCCTCTCCGCCATCTACCTTCTTCTGGATATCAAGAGTTCTGGCGGGTAACTCCGAGGAACCGGCTTCTCGCCATCCAACTGATTTAGAAATCGTCATTGGGAGCAAGTTCAATATCCATGTAGTCTTCATGGGTCTCATGCTTGTGATGTTGCTCGTCATTGGACGTCTCGTGCTCGGGAGGAGGAGGATCCACCGGAGGTGGAGAGGACATTGCCATGTTGGACCTTGTCTTATTGGCTTGCCGCAGGCGCAACCGGTGTAGTGGTGACGGTCATGGCTTGGCTTGGCGCCAACCCTGACGTCGTGTCAGCCGAATAAGGGCTTTCGGCCATAGCAAGATTTGATTGTCCAGTTGGCCGAGATTCAGCTCGCTGTCGGCATCGGCGGGTTGATTAGGAGGATACAAGTTCTCGAATCCCGGTAGCACCAGATCGACGCGAACCCGAAGCTCGTTGGCCGGTATCTCTGCAGTGGTACTTGCGGGATAGTGGCTGCAAGATGCTCCCCCTTTGCAACATCCTTCAACTCGCTGCCCACTTTAAGCAGGAAGGTGCAACCCGTCGAGTCAGCCTGCGATAACATGCATGGATAGGTCAGAGAGTAGGGTTATATTGAATTGGCTACAGCTTGAGACGGTCAATAATTTACCGTGAGGGCATTGAGCTCGGCTAACGTCGACGGACCACAGGTGATGGTGGGCTCGTCGAGCAACGGGGTGGTGGCCGCGCCGGACACGGCCGACGGTCCATCGGGGGCAGGCGTCGGGCACGGCGGGGGCGACAGGCACGGCCGACGTCGACGGACCACCGGCGGCGGCCGCGCGGGCACGACCAACATCGACGGTATGTTGAACGTCGGTAACGGCCCCTGTGAGCCCCCGGCGATGTAGCCACATATTTTTTCAAATACGGCGGGGATGAGCGCATTCATCTTTTCCCCCACCGTTTTCTCAATCTTCTTCTCCATGTTTGTTTCCAAGTCATGGACCTTCTTCTTCAGCGCATCCGTCTCCTCGCTCTTCTTCGCCGCCCGCGACTCCTTAGTGCTGGGCTCAGCCAAGCCATAGTTGGCGTGCTTCTTATTAAGTCCGCCGCCGGTGATACGGCCTAAGTGCGGCCTTTTTAGAGGGTCCTGGCTCTTTGCCTTGTTGTACCCCCTGATGAAAGGCTTATCCCACGCGACTTTGGCCGTCGACGTCTGCGACGAGGAAGATTCAAGTTGTTGTTCTTGTAGCTGCAGAAGCAACATATGAACGGTTTAGAAATGGTTTCGTACTAGAATGAAATCATGGACTTGATGATGATGAGTTGCATGAAATGGTAAATTTCTTACCACTAGCTTCTCAACCTTCTTCACGCTATCGTCCGTGACCAAAATAACACCCTCCACCATCTTCGGGTCCGAGACAAGTTCCCCGGTCGGAGTTACTTTTCTGTACCTCGACCTCATGAATTTCTGGAAATGCGGGTCATGGGCATACTTAGCGTAAGGGTTCTCAATCCCTTTTTCAATGTAGGCCTGGTCCTCTTTCGCCCAAACTGGCTCCTTCCCGTCGTAGCCACGACAGCCGAGATTGTGGTGACCGATGTTCTTCGGCGCTAGGTCCTTCCCCCAGTCCGTTTGATTCTTAGTGAAATCAAGCGACTGGTTATCTAGGAAAGTCTTGAAGTCATTAGGCGTAATCCGCGGGAAGTGGCGATGGATCTCTTCGAATGGTGTCGATTCCCTAATCATCGCCCTCACCGTAGTCTTGTAATTGCTCAGGGCTTTGGTGAATCTAGTGAGGGCAAGTTTGTTCACCAGGTTGCCCGTCAGATTCTCGTTGTTGTAGGGGGGAGGGAACTCGTACCGCGCGTGCAGCCTCGAGATGAGTTGGGCGCGCAGAGTTGGCTTGTTCTTGAGAGTCGGCTCGTTCACATTGACGACTTCTCGAAGGATCGCGCCAAGTTGGAGGAAGTACCCCTTCACAAGGTCCAATGGCATCACAGGCGCCACTGGAAGGATCCACCTCCGTGAATTTCTCTCGAACGGTGCCGACCTTGTTCGGAGCTCGCTGTCGACGCTTCTTTCCAGTCGTGCTGCTCCCTGAGGGACCCCCGGCGCCACTATCAGTGGTTTCCTCCTCGCCACCGGTGAGCCCATCATCATTGTGGGGCTCGACATCGGGGGGCTGGTCAGTTTGCATCCGATTGTCACCGCCATCATTGGCTCTCTCTTCCTCTTGCGACTCTCGGGCCATAAGGATGTAGTGGTCCAATAAAGCCGGATCCGTAGTAGAAGAAGACATGCCTAGCTAGCAGTAGACAAAACATATACTAGGTTAGTCACCGGAAAAATTCGGCATGACCTCGGCTATAAATGGTCATGCCGGAGTGCTAGAAATTCGCCGGAACGGAAATGAATCAACGTTCCGGCAAAACATTGGCACTCAATGTACCTGCAACATAAATTGAATGCACACATGGCCACAAAAACAGTTTCTTGCATTGCTGTCATCACATGGCACAAAAACTCCCAGGAAATTCATATCATGCCAAAAAAAACTTCCATATTGGCTGCAGCAATTAGCTCCCAGGTATTATCTTCCATATTGAAGATGGAACAGATTATAATCTATTTTTTGCTTGGTCTGGGCAGAATAGCTTACAGGTATTATCTTTGCTAGCGTTTAAGACCAAGGTGATCTTTTATGTATTCCCTCGCTAATAACCATTTCACATTTCCAATTAGATGTAAAAGCCAACATGGTCTACTATTGATTGGTTCTTTTTATGCATGTGTATGGCACATGATACTAAAATTGGTTAGTGCATTTGGATGCAGGAAGAGAGAGTTGCTGCAGTTTCATTGATGTCAAGCATGGCTGATACAGTAAAAGGTCCTGCAGTTCATTTACCTAAATATTAATTGATCCTGAGTTGTTTTTCCTAGTATTGAAGTCATTGATCATATTCAAGGTATAATTATCGTGCTGTGCAGTTCATGGGAAGAAACATTTGGGATGGGGTAGAACACAAGGGATGGAGCCACAGAATGCACAAGGGATGGGATGGGGAAGAACACCCGGGCGCTGGGCTTGGAAGAGGGGGGGCTGACCTGGGTTTGGCGTGGGCGTGGGCGACGGCGGCGTGGTGATGACGGCCGGCATGGACGATGATGATGAGAGGACGGCGCGCGGCGTGCTCCCGCTCCTCCTCCCCCTGCTCCCGCTCCTCCTCCTGCTGCTCCTGCTCCTCCTCCTGCTGCTGCTCCCGCTCCTCCTGCTGCTGCTCGACAACGACGACGGCGGCGTGCGATGAGAGAGACGACGGCGGCGTGCGGTTTGGGGATCGAGAGGAAACTGCCGATCTGTTCTGCGCGAGAGAGAAAGGAAGTGTGCGGGCTGGGGGTTAGCGCAGAGCGAGGACTTACCCCAGGCGCAAAACGAGTGATATGCGCCTGCGCTATCATTTACCCCAGACGAATAGAACCAAATGCGCCTGCGCTAAAGTTCGTAGCTCTTCGTTATGCGCGGGCCCACAGAGCCGTACCCAGGCGCGCATAACCAGAAAATGCGCCTGCTCTAACATTTAGAACCGGTTTGTGATACAAACCGGTTCTAAAGGGTCTGTCCCCTGGGCCCCCTCCCTGCAGCAAATGGCTGCTAGGCCTTTAGGACCGGTTTGTGTTACAAAACGGTCCTAAAGGCCTAGCTGCCATTTGCGAACACAAACCGGTCCTAAAGGCCTAGCGGCCATTTGCTGCAGGGAGGGGGCCCAGGGGACAGACCCTTTAGAACCGGTTTGTATCACAAACCGGTTCCAATGTGCTTGGCTCGATACCCTGTTATGCGCGGGCCCACAGAGTCATACCCCAGGCGCATAACCTAGAAAATGCGCCTGCGCTAAAATTCGTAGGGTTTTGGTTTGCGTGGGCCCACATAGCCTTAGCCCAGGCGCATGTTCTGTCAAATGCGCCTGTGATAAAGTTTACCCCAGACGCATATTCTCGCAGATGCGCCTGTGCTAGATTTTCTAAATTAGACAGCCCACCCGGCCCGGGATACATCGAGCAATACAAATGCTATTATATGGGGCTCCCACATTGTTTTTCACTTAAAAATTACATACATATGAAAGTTAACAGGTGCAAAAATATTTAGTGTCGCATCAAGCGTAAATAGATTGATTTAGCGAGATACCGGCAAGTGTTTCTCTCTGAAAACACATTGTACATAGTAGCTATTAGCATGTTATATCGCACATATCGTATTTCCCTCTCTCAACCTTTCGTCACAAGCTTACTCTTTCCTTTCTTGGTCGATGTTGAATACGTGACCGCCATATCGTGACTTCTTCTTGTAAATGGAAGACCTGCCCTAGGTAGTGTGGTCCTGCTTCTTCTTGTGGTGTATGGTGCATCGTCTTCACCGGGTTCTTCCATCATCGGGTCTCCGACTAAGCCGTCGAAGTCCTTCTCATCGGCGACTCCATCCATTCCGACGAGGGCCCTTTTTCCTCTCCTTACGACAACACGACTAGGCTTTGCCGGGTCGGTTATGAAGAAGCATTGCTCCACGTGCTTAGCCAATACCCAGGGCTCATTTTGCGCGGTGGGGTTCTTGGACTTGGGTTTGTTGGCTTCAGACATCGACATAGTGGTAAAATAATCGTCTTCTTTCGTGACGTTTGTAGCCCATATGGACCATCGGCATCTTTACCCCAACGTAGTCAAGCTCCTAGATTTCCTCGATCTTTCCGTAGTATCTTCTAATCTCTTCGCCCGTGTAAGATTCCATCGTTATACGAGTTTTGATAGTCGCTACTTTTGTCTGTTTCCTCCCTGTAGAATATGTACCCATTGATGTCGTATGCTTGATAATTCATCAGATTGGGCGCGGGGCCATATGACAAGGCCAATACAATTTTATCTTCTGACATGTCATTGGCGGGGGATCGGCATCAATCTGCTTCTTGAACCATGTCGCGAAAGAGGAGTTGTGTGCTAAATATCTCATCTTCCGTCATCGGCCTGCGAGCACTGTTTTTTATCGCGGTTTTGTGCTCTTCTCCAAGGGTCGACATCGTCGATGTGTTGTAACACTACTAGGTGGGCCCTTTCAAAGTCGGCTCTCCGACCACAGGAGTCCACGTCCATTACCCTTTTGCCAGTCTTGGCCTACCCCCATGAACCTGTCAAGGTGCTTGTTTGCGGGCAAACCAACAGCTGGCCTCTCATCGCCTAGAAAATTCTTGCAGAAAGAGATGCATTCTTCGGTGTGCCCTGTTACGAACGAATGATTTGATGATCCCGTTCATTCTTTCTAACGCCATCATGTTGTGCAAGAATGCCGGCCCAAGATTGGTGATATCGTCCACGATATGGACCAAGAGATGTACCATAATATCAAAGAAGGCAGGTGGGAAGTACATCTCAAGCTCGCATAGGATGGTGACGATCTCTTCCTGCAGCCTTCCGAGTTTGTTCACGCTTATCGACTTCCGAGTGATGACGTCGAAAAAGTTACAGAGGCCAGTGAGCGTTTGACGGACGTGCGGTTCCATTATCCCTCTGATTGCAACTGGAAGTATCTGCGTCATCATCACGTGACAGTCATGAGACTTCATCCCGCTGAAGATTTTTTCTCCGCGTCTAGGTATCTGCTTATCAGCCCCGCGTAACCTAAGGGAAATTTCACTCCGAGGAGGCATGTGAATATTTGCGCGAGCTCGTCGGGGCTTAGAGTGAAGCAAGGGTGTCAGGCGGTGAGTTTGGTGTTTCTTAGCCCTTTCCGCTTGCGGTCGTCTCCTCCTCCACCTCATCCTCCGTCCTCCTCCGTCTGTTCACGCGTAGAAGGCGGTAAGTGAAGCTCGCTCCTGATATTCAGGACCATCAGGTCGTATCTTGATTTTGGCCCGTCTTTGGTCCTATGCATGTTTAACAGGGTGCCAAGCAAGCTCTCACATACATTCTTCGTGATATGCATGACATCAAGGCAGTGAGGCACTCCGAGGATTGGCCAGTATCGCAAGTCCCAAAACACGGACCTCCTTTTCCATACCCCCAAGAGCGGTCCTTCTGGCGGAGGACACTTTTTCTCTCCTTGCTTCCGCTTCTGTATCTTTCCCGACGGAGGACACGTTTTCCAATTCTTCAATAGAGTATCGATCTCTTCTCCTCTTCTCTTGCGTGGAGGTAGATCGAGCTCATCTTTACCGTTGAACAGGTCTCCGCGCTTTCCCACGGGTCGTTCTGTGGTAGCCACATTCGATGCCTCATGTATACGGTTTTAGAAGATCCGGGATCCTTGTGTAGCTGTAGAAACGGGGTAAATTCCATGCACCTGACACAAGCCTTGTGTCCATGGCACACCTGACACGCAATATATCCGTATCCGAGATAGTCCTGCACTGTCGTGATCAGTGCGGCTCTCATACGAAAAGTTCTTTTTGAAGGCGTCCCATGTTTCCACCCCTTCCTCCCACAACGTGTCTAGCTCCTCCTTCAATAGCTCGAGATACAGGTTGATATCGCTCCCTGGCTGGGTCGGCCCTTGAATCAGCATACTCATGTGTATGTACTTCCTCTTCAGACACAGCCACGGGGGGAGGTTGTACATCCATACAAACACGGGCCAGGTGCTATGTTTGCTGCTGTGGTTGCCAAACGGATTGAGACCGTCGGTGCTCGCACCAAGCCTGATGTTCCTTGGGTCGTTCCCGAATTCTTCATTGAATGCGTCTAATACTTTCCACTGACGTGCATCCGAAGGGTGTGTTAGCACTGGTTTTTCAACACGTTCTGGATCGCTCAGCACCGCCTTCTTTCTGTCCTCGTGCCAGCGCATGAGCTTTGCTTCCTTGGGTCCACGAAGTACCGCTGCAGGCGGGGAATGAGTGGAAAGTACCACACAACTTTCCTAGGAGCTTTCTTCGTCCCCCTCTTGTAACGACCAGCACCGCACACCAGACATTTGATCTGGTCCGCGTGCTCGTTACGATAAATTATGCAGTCACGGACGCAAGCGTGGTATTTTGTGTGCGGTAAATCGAGGGGGCACACGATTTTGGCCTCCTGTAGACTACTAGCACATGTGTTCCCTTCAGGTAAGTGCGTCTTCAGGTATCGCAGAAGATCGTCTATGCTTGTGTCGGTCCATCCGTGTTTTGCCTTCATCTCTAGAAGATCCAGAGCAACTCTCAAGCGTGACTCCTCCGCCCCGCGACTTGCGTCATACAACGGAGTTGCAGAGTCTATCTCTAGTTGCGTGATCTTAGATTTACGTATGGCGTCGGTCTACGTGTTCTTGAGAAGAAGATCTTGAACATGAGGGTCCCGCACGACTGAAGTTAGCGGAGTGTTCATGTCCTCGTCTTGTTGTTGATCACCATGACTCCCTTCTTCTTCATTATAGTCGTCTCTGTCGAAAGCCTCTTCGTCCTCTCCATTGCCATGTTCAGACTCCTCCTGATCATCTTCACATGTCGCCGCCCAATTGGTCTCGACGTGATCATCGTCTTCATCATCATCCATCCACTTAGTGTGGCCCTCCATGAAACTATACCTGAGCAAGTGCTTCTCCACATTACCAGAATCGGTTTGAACAAAGACCCCAGCTTGCATTTCCGACACGGACACTCTATCTCACGTACCAAAAACAAACTTGCAGATAGCAATAACCGATACTATAGTTGCAATGACCGAAACGGACTTTTTTGTGGAGTTTTGGGAACTGATCAGTCACACATTGATAGAAGTGCACCTCGGTCCAGAAAAAAGCATGAGTCCAATTCATTATGCTTGCACCCGATATTTGCTCCTTGAAGTAGCTGCAAATCATACCATTACAAAGAAATGGATTTAGAAGGGTGCATGAGCATGGTTAGGGTAAATTCCACTTGCATATTATTTGATCCCATTTTCGGAAAACACCAGGGTTTGGTTTCCTCTGAACCATGGCACCATGTATTCGACTATGTGGCTGGTCATGCGTGCAGGGACACAGGTCTCATAGCATGGTATTGTGAAAATAAAATAAAAAAACCCATGAAAGTGCATTTTGCTCTTTTCGATAATTGTAAGAAATAACATATTGTGCGACGAACTATGTCGTGTAACTGCAATTTTATAAATTACTGCTGTTCCCTCCTGGGTTAACCATTTGTGTGCTGCACCCATCAGTGTATTTATACGTTTTGAGGTAGGTTGGCTTAACAACCCCAAAGTTAATTCTTCAAAGTAGGGGGGAGAGAGACTAAATTCAGGGGGAATTGAACAATAGGGTGATTACCTGGTTGAATTGTTGAGGCATGTATTGATGTTCTTTCTTAACACCTCAGAGTCAGAATCAAGTCTGACAGTAAACCCCTTGGTTATGAGTTGTGTGAGATCTGCGTAACTTGCATTCCATATAGCTTCCGAATCCGTAGAATACACTCATCAAATGGAAACATGGCCAGGTATCCACAGTAAGGTTCAAGTTCATCAACAATACATCGAGCTACATAACTAGACACCCATACATAAAACAGTGAATTGTCGACACATGGAAGCAACAGGCTTATATGCACTATTACTAGTTACTGCTCTCGAACAATTAGCGAAACATGCTATGAAGTTGTCTCCAGTGTCCAAATCCATAAAGCCATGTGAATCAAGTCTGCCTTCATCTAGCCCTGAATAAGGAAGGTAATTCCACAGAGGAAGAGGGCAGCTGCTGTTGGTAGCAAAGTTAGGATCCATGACCCTGAAAGTAGGAAACGGTGTAGTTGATGGCAGTCACGTAGTATGTTGCTGTGTTGTGATGCGGATTGTAGTCTTGCTACTGGTGCAAACCAGCTCGTATGCTTCAACGCCGCAGCTAAGAGGATCACCTCGCCGGCGGAAAGGATATGATATGTCTTGGAGATGTCCACAGGAGAAAGATGGGCATCCATCATCTCCTCCATGGACAAGATCTGCTGCAGAAACTGCAGCGAGGAAGAAGACAATAAAAAAACCTTGTATGGTAACAGAAGGATGGAATGCACCGGGGTTCCCCATGACTGCTGGACAGATGAAGTAGGGAGTTGATATCCTAGCTACTTTGGTTAAGAGTACTAAGGCTGGCAAGGGGTTGGCCTCGACTAGTATCAATTAACAGTGTGATTGGAAATTATTGGCTTTAGTATGTGTACACGGCGCGCAAAAGAGGAAGGTTGTGTGGCTAGGGACAAAAGACGACTCAGTTTGGGAGTCCTGCGTCCCATGACGGTGTAATTAATTTCTTCCAAAGACGACAAAGACAACATACTAGAAGCTGCCGATAGATCATGTATTTGGTGATCATGTAGCAGGGGACTTCTTCGTCAAGGCATCTTCATGGATCACCTCGCCGACGGAAAGGATACGCGACAAGGGATTTGACTAGTTTGTGATATCCAACCAAATAAAATAATTAATACACTAGTGTGCCTAACTTTTGACCGGAAAGAGGAAGACTGGACTGAAGCACAACTGCCAACTGCCAACCGACACATATTTAATCTTCATGTAATAGGGACTGATGCATGAACTCTGAAACATAGGGATCCGGACCTCATGAGTGAAACGGTCGTCCCGCCGGGCGATCCGCCTGGCGATCGGCCCTCCGGCCGCTTCTGGGCATCGGCGGAGGATAGTAGCGACGACGATGCCGGCACCGCTTCACCTAGATCGGGAACGTCTGAGGCTCGCTCGTGGCGGTACCTCTGCCGTACTCCTTCTCCATCTGCTTCACGCGATCTTGCATCGTCGAGGAGGCAACGTCGGCCTGCCAGGGAGCCTCGCCTTCGTCATGCTGCGGTGATCTTGCACAGTAGTCCGTCTATAGTAAGTGGATCTTTACGTTCCTGCATTCCTTCCGTGACACCTTCGGTTCCGATTGAGCCATTTGAGGATGGTGAGTGGATTCTTGTCCAATCGAGGCGACGCCGCCGTGAATCACGTAAGTTGATGGAAATGACATCAACTTCCCTTTCTAGATCGGACGTTGGTCCTCGATTGACTCCGGGATCCAATAGGAATTTTGAAATTGTTCAAAACCTTCCTTCTTTGGGCCGGGTCTCATTGGGTGGCAACAAGGGCCCGTATATCGCTACATCGGATTGCGTGGTTAATATTGCTAACCCTAGCACTGGCTCGGGTCGTCTTTTCACAATCAGATCGAAACAGCGGCGGCTTCGAGGGTTTCCTGCAGTGCTTCTTGCGGCCTCCATGAATAATGGCGGCGGCAACCAGCGAGGTGGGGGGAGAGGCTCTTGGGATCGCGGCAGTGGACAGGGAAGAGGAGGTCGTTTCAATGGCAATGGCCATGGCGGTAATTACAACAATCCGGCTAACCAAAACAATGGTTTTGGTAATGTCAATAATCAATCCGGTGGATTCAATAGTGGTGGAACCAATGCTATGTTCCAAGGGAATCAAGCCCCTAACAGCAACTTTGAAGTGGGTGGCCCTAGTTTTGGAGGAGATCAGGGAGGTGCTTTCGGTACTAGCCAAGGGAATTTTATGAATTCTGGCCAGAACAACTTCGGCAACAATGGGCAAGGAAACATTGCCAATATTGGGCAAGGGAACAATGCTTTTTTCGGAGGTTACAATCAAGGTAATCAACAGGGCTTTGGTCAGGGCAATTGGCCCGATGGCTCGGGTGGTTTTCAGAACCAGGGCTACCAGAACCAGAACCAAAACTTGCCGCAAGGGAGGTTTAATGTGGGTATGGCTTCTAACCCCACGGATTTTCGTAATGGTCAGCAGAGGTCTCAAGGACGGTTTAATAACCGGGGATCTAGCTATCGTTCGGGGCCTAATGGGGCTGGACGTGGTGCTTTATCTGGTCTCGCGAATAGTAGAGCTGCAAGAGCTGCTGTCACTGCTAAGGCAAGGGCTGAACCAGCCACGGCGTCTAGCAATTCCGCTGATGTTCAGAGGGGGAAAGGAACAGATGCCGCGGCAGTTTCAACAGTAGCAGAAAATTTGATTCCTTTGGCTCAACAAATGGTGGATTTGAACAACTCGGATAGAGGTAAAAAAGCGGTTAAATGCTTTAGGTGTGGTCTCGCTGGTCATGTTTTGGCCGATTGCAAAACTCTCCTTTGCGATTACTGTGAAGAATTAGGTCACGTTGATGATGATTGTCACCTTCTTAAATTGGTAAAGCCTCAAATTCTTGTCTATGGACATGCACATGATGATCTCACCTTTTATGAAGCAGTGGTATCCGAGAACTATAGGCCGAGATCCGATAATACTCGTTTGGGAACTATTTCTGTGGTTGGGGGTGAGCTGAGCATCCCAAGAATTATTTCTCAACTTCAAAGAGTGGTGCCAGTTGATGCATTCCAGTGGGAATTACAGCAGGTGGGACATAATATCTTCAAAGTCCAATTTCCTTCTAAAATTGAACTAGACAGGCTGAGAAACTTTGGTTCTTTTAGGGTGCCTAATTCCCCTATTGAGTTAGTAGTGGATGCTTGGCACACTAGAGATAAGCCGGCTTTTGAGCTCCCTAAATTTTGGTTGTTGATGCATGGGATCCCTAGTCAACATAAAGGGGATTTTTTGGCTATGTGGAGTCTTGGCACTCTTTTTGGTAAGCCACTTCGAATTGATATGAAGCATACTAGAGAACATGGTATTCTTAGGATTTTTATTGGTTGTGTGGATCATTCTAAAATCCCTAAGAAACTCCCTATCTTTATTAAAGATGGCTTTTATAATCTTTCTTTTGAGAAAGAAGGGGAGAGAGCAGTGGACGTTGATATGACTGCTAGGCAAAAAAGTAATGACAAGGATGGTGATGATGGACATGATGAAGATGATCTTGATAAGGACATGGATGTTTCTGACATCCCTGTTCCTGCGTTACAGATTCCTTTGGAGAAATTGAGTACTAACCCTAGCTCTTCTACTGTTGGCTCTAAAAGAGCTTTGGGGCTATGCTTCTCCCCTCAAGTGGCTAAATCTATTGAAGTGGCACATAGGGTTTTAAAAGGGGAAATTGCCTCTCAAGGTGACACACAGTGCTTACTGGAAACTTTGGATACAGTGCAAGGAGAACTAGCTGGAGATAACTTGGGCATTGAGGGAGTGCACACTGGTGCTACACCTCCCTCCTTTCTTGACACACCTAAGGTATTGTTATCTGATTTAACAAACTTACCTGTGTCATCTTCTTTGAATACGGATGGGGTTTCTATTTCAAATTTTGTTGTGAGCAATTGTACTCACAATGATTTCGTGTTTCAGATGGTTGAAGCTGATCATTTTGGACAGCTTTCTACTCCCGCTAATGGCCAGAAGCTCTCTGCTGTTGCTGCAGAGTGCTCACAGCTTGGCTCCGATACACGGCAGGAAACCGCGGCCTTTTCTGCCGTGACGGCAGAGAAAAGGCTCGTTTTGCCCACAGTTGTGCTGCCCTCGGCCTCACGGCAGGCCAAATCGCTGCCGCTGCGGCAGGGAGAGTCTGCGCAGCAATCCGTGAGCTTAGCTGCTACTTCGGGTGCTCCAACGCCTATGGCTGCGCCTAAATCTCGACAAAATTTTGTTACTTCTCCGACACATGCTGGTACAGTGATTTCTCGGGCTGAGAAGCAGAATTTGACTGCTGGTCCGTCCACAGTTGGTGAGTTACCGACGATTGCGTCACCTAGCTCTCTGCCAGTTATTTCGCCTGTTAAGATTTCTGATTTTAATTTTTCTTCCATTGGTTCTTTGTCAGTAAGCAATACCCAAGCACCTAAGATGTTAGGTTCGGGTTTCAGAGCTGGGCCTTCTAGTGCCCCCTTATTCTCGCCAAATATTCAAGATCTTGTTGATTTTGGTGGTATTGCTGACCCCGCCAGTTCTGGTATGCGCTCTAGCAACAGAATTCGTGCGCAAGGTAATGCAGATGATACTCAATTGGACCGGGCAACTGCTTTGACACAGAAACGCAACGGGTTCTACTCTCCAGGTACGAAAGTTAACAGAAAACTTTCCTTTTTAGCACTTCCTAATGAGGTGATTGCTAATACGGCTAGTAAATTGGGAGTCTCTTTAGGTAATAATGTTTTGCAAATTGAGTCTTCAATTCAAAAATTAAAAGATGTGGAACAGAACCGTATTCTTACTTGTGTATCCAAAAGAGTAGATAATGTAGACGAAGGGGAGGATACTTCTAATGTGTTGAACATTGCTGTTGGTTTGTCAGAGGATCTTGGGATTGAGGATAATGATCCTCCTTTGGACCAAATGGGGTCAGAAACCGAGATTTTTCCCTCTAAAACTAAACGTCGAAAGAAAATAGGCACTGGCCTAGATGTCAAGAGACGGAGTGCTAGGTTACAGAAAATTAAAAGTAATAAGCAATGAAAGGAATGATATGGAATACCGATGGTTTTGGGGATACGGCTAAACACTTTGCGATTAGAGAATCAGTTCGAGAGGAAAAACTAAATTTCGTAGCAATTATAGAAACAGGGAGATCAAGTTTTTCGGTGTCTTTTTTAAATTACCTAGGGGGTGGGAGGGATTTCTTTTGGTATTGTCTACCACCTCGTGGTCGCTCTGGCGGCATTCTTGTTGGTTTTGATCCTGTGATGTTTGAGGTTCAAAACGTTGAGGCAGGGGATTTCTGTATAAAATTCCATATTAAGAATAAGTCGGATGCCTTCGTATGGACTTTTGTTGTGGTCTATGGGGCGGCACAAGACTCACTTAAAAATGACTTCCTAGCTGAGTTAGTTCGTATTTGCGAAAAGGAAGAGAGACCTCTATTAGTAGGAGGGGACTTTAACATCATTAGGCGTCAACATGAGAAGAACAATGATAATTTTAATGCGCGTTGGCCTTTCATCTTTAATGCTATCATAGAGAGTCTAGACTTGAAAGACCTAGACTTCTCAGGGAGACAATTCACTTGGGCTAGCAGAGGGGCAAATCAAACTTTCGAAAAATTAGATAGATTCTTAGCTAGTGTGGAATGGGAACAAAAATTCCCGTTAGTTTCAGTACATGCATTGGCTCGTACTGGATCAGATCATACACCCCTCATTATTGACTCTGGTCAACAGGCTCACCGTGGAAATAAATCTAAATTCTCGTTCGAATTGGCTTGGCTAAAGAAGGATGGGTTTGTAGACCTTGTGGCTAAGGAATGGTCCTCTTATGTAGAGGGTAATTCCGCTATAGAGACATGGCAATGGAAAATTAGACACCTTCGACAATTCTTACGTGGCTGGGCTAAAAACTTAAGTGGCCAATATAGAATACAGAAAGAGAAATTGATTCTCTTAATTAATGAACTTGATATTCGAGCTGAGTCTACACCGTTATCTGTAGCGGAAAGACAAGCTAAGACGGATGCGGATGCGTGTCTTGCTCGGCTCAGACGTGAGGAAGAAGCCAAATGGGCTCAGAGGGCTAAGATAAAACATATTCAAGAAGGTGGTGATAACACTCGTTATTTCCATTTGATTGCAAATGGGAAACATAGAAAAAAACGCATCTTCCAGCTAGAGCAGGATGAGGGGACAATTGTGGGAGAGCTAAATCTCCAATCCTTCATTACTGATTTTTATAAAGGTCTATTTGGACCTCCTGACCCGAACTTTTTCACTTTGGATGAAGAAAAAGTGGACGATATTGATCGTGTTTCGGATTCAGAGAACGAGTTGCTGGTGGCCCCATTCACTGAGAAAGAAGTTTTTGAAGCAATTTCTCAAATGAATAGGAATACGGCCCCGGGTCCTGATGGTTTTCCAATCGAGTTTTACCAAGTTTGCTGGCCAGTTATTAAATATGATTTGATGGCCATGTTCCACCAGTTCTATGATGGCAATTTACCTCTTTTCCGCTTGAACTATGGAGTTATTACTCTACTACCGAAGAAAGAGGACGCGTGTAGAATAGAACAATATAGACCTATTTGTCTTCTAAATGTAAGTTTTAAGATCTTCACGAAGGTTGGAACTAACCGAGTGACTGCGATTGCGCAATCGGTTATTCAGCCAACTCAGTCCGCCTTTTTGCCAGGTAGGAACATTTTGGAAGGCGTAGTTATTTTACATGAAACTGTTCATGAACTCCATTCCAAAAAGTTAGATGGTGTGATCTTTAAAATTGATTTTGAAAAAGCTTATGACAAAGTTAATTGGAATTTTCTTCAGCAAGTTTTGCGGATGAAGGGATTCCACTCAAAATGGTGTAATTGGGTGTCTAGTTTTGTCCAAAAGGGTAGTGTAGGCATTCGGGTAAACGATGACATTGGTCATTACTTTCAAACGTGCAAAGGTTTAAGACAAGGTGATCCTCTTTCTCCGGTTCTCTTTAATTTGGTGGCTGATATGTTAGCCATTATGATTAACAGAGCTAAAGAGGATGGACAGGTTGGGGGCTTAGTTCCTCACTTGGTTGAGGGAGGGGTCTCTATTTTGCAATATGCTGATGATACGATCTTATTTCTTGAACATGATCTTGATAAGGCCGTAAACATGAAGCTTATTTTATCGCTCTTTGAACAGTTGTCTGGCCTCAAGATTAACTTTCATAAGAGTGAAATATTTTGTTTTGGCAAGGCCAATGATCATTTGATAGATTATAGGAATATCTTCGGTTGTGAAGTTGGGACTCTGCCCTTCAAATACCTGGGTATTCCTATCCACTATAGAAAACTTCTGCTAAAAGAATGGAAAATTGTGGAAGATCGCTTTGAGAAGAAACTAGCATGTTGGGCTGGTAAACTTCTTTCTTACGGTGACAGATTAGTCCTAATTAACTCTTGCCTGTCTAGCCTACCAATGTTCTTACTCTCTTTCTTTGAAATTCCAGTGGGAGTCCGAAAGAGACTAGATTTCTTCCGTAGTAGATTCTTTTGGCAAAGTGATCAGCAGAAAAGGAAATATCGTTTGTCGAAATGGAGTGTTATTTGTAGGCCGAAAAATCAAGGAGGATTAGGAATAGAACTTCTGGACATTAAGAATAAATGTTTGTTAAGCAAATGGCTCTTCAAAATTCTTAAAGAGGATGGGGTATGGAAAGAATTGTTGGCAAACAAATATTTAGGAGATAAAACTCTAGCACAAGTCAAGCCGAAACCAACTGATTCTCCCTTCTGGAGGGGAATTTTATCGGTTAGAAAGGACTTCTTTTCTAGAGGTAGGTTTGTGGTGGGCAATGGCAAACAAACTCGTTTTTGGGAAGATGTTTGGATGGGGGAGGAAGCATTGGCTTCTAAATTTCCTGGCTTATACCATATCACTAGAAACAAGAATGTACTTGTCTCAGATGTGTTAAGCAACTCACCTCCTATTAACCTACAGTTCCGAAGAAACCTGCAAGGGAACAACTGGACAGCATGGTTGCATCTTGTTCAGAACCTGATGACTATTTCTCTTTCTGAAGAGGAAGATATGTTTTCTTGGTCAATAAACAATAATGAGGTTTTCTCAGTTAAATCAATGTATAATGAATACATGAATACTGATCCTCCTTTCGAACATAAGTATCTATGGAATTTGAAAATACCACTAAAGATCAAAATCTTCATGTGGTTTTTGCATAAACGAGTAATTTTAACTAAGGACAATCTATTAAAACGTAATTGGCATGGGTGCACAAAGTGTGCTTTCTGTACTCAGGATGAGACTATTGACCACCTTTTTATTTCTTGCCCTTTCGTGATTAAAATTTGGAGACTGCTCCATTTCACCTTTAATATCCCCCCTCCTCAGAGTCTACACCATTTGTTTGGTGGATGGCTGATGGGCATTCACAAAAATGATAGACGAAGAATTCGGATTGGGACTTGTGCCTTCTTGTGGGCAGTGTGGAATAGCCGCAATGATGTGGTGTTTAACAAGGTTCACAATGTTCATTTTTTGCAGGTTGTGCACAAGGCTTCTTATTGGATTTCCACCTGGTCTCACCTGCTGCCACAGGACCAGCGCCTATTTATGGAGGCTGGATGCAACCGGTTATTGGCCTTAGTCCGGACCATCCTTTCCTCCAACGGGTGGCAACATGACTTCAGAATTAGCGCTTCTTAGGGGGACAATGGTCCTTTTGTTCTTTGGCTATTTTGTTTTCTTTCCTCATGAGCCTCTCAGGACTTATGCTTTGTAATCACTGATTGAGTTTTATAATAAAAGCCGTATGCATCTACCCGATGCAGAGGCTGGGGCATTGCCTCCATTTCTAAAAAAAAAATGTAATAGGGACTGGACTGAAGCAAGTTCACGTCATACCCAAGCCACTACTAGATCAAGAACATTTGAAAAGTTCCCCTACGACCCTGACTGCTTACCTATAGACGACAAGGAGCAAATGCTGCTGCTTTTTTTTTTTTTTTTGGATACTTCTTATTCTTCTTCCTCTTCATCTGGGATAGCAGAAAGATGAGTAGATTAGTTGTCATAGCCCTCCTGTTGCTGCCTCTAACCAACCATGGAATCGAGTTGGCCATGGCATGGGATGATAAAGATTTCTTCAAACACTGCCCACCATCGCAGTGCAGTCAACATGGCCCAGAGATCAGGTACCCTTTCTGCCTTGAATCAAGCAATACATCATCATGTGGATGTGGCAGCAGATCAATCAGGAAATTAACATGCTCTGGTCAAGACACCATCCTAGTTCACCCACTTTTTGGCCCACACAATGTCCGCGCCATAGATTACAAACGTTCTTCCATGAAGATCATCTCGCTGCTAGATCCCTGCCAACTGCTCCAGCAGAAGCTCATCATCTCCAGAGGGTCATCATCTCCACAAGTTGATGATTCGAACGTTGAAAAGCAAGTATACATTTTCAGCTGAGCATCTCTAGTATGCTGTTCAAGAGCGTTCACACCTGGTATTGCTGATGGAATTGCAGGCCCACTTCTTGTATTTTGTGGATGGTGTTGAAGATATCTCTCGTCTTCCGTTGGACTGCAAGGTGTTACACGCAATAGCAAAACAACGATGAAGTTAAACAAGATCGAACCAACGGGGACACGAGATTTTAACGTGGAAAACGCTTCCAACAAGGAAGAGAAAAAACCACGGGCGCCAGCCAGCAATACTTCACTATTTCGGGTGAGGTTACAGTCGCGCCGGGATTTACAATGTGTGGCTTATCCCGTGCGACGGCTTACAAGAGGTATATAAAAGGCGGTCTTGACCTAACTAGGTCGGTAACTGTGAATCCAACTCCAACTCGGTATCAACTCGTACCGTACTTCGTTGCGCCTACAACTCCACTCGTCAGAAGTTCGGCCTTTATCAGTATATACGAATATGAATTTGGATCACACCAAAATAACACTCCACCTTGAAACAAATTCCCTCTTGTAGCATGAATGAGAACCTTCACCCGAAACACACAAAGAAAACACCTTCGGCGCCAAATAGCCTCTTGGGCTAAACAGTGATACCAACTAAGCTTGAGCAAAGCTCAAACTTAGCAATAGAAACTGGCTTTGTCATCATATCAGCAGGATTATCATGAGTACTAATCTTGCATACCTTCACCTTACCTTGTGCAACAACATCACACACATAATGGTACATCACATCAATGTGCTTTGTTCTCTCATGGAACATCTGATCCTTAGTAAGGTAAATAGCACTCTGACTGTCACAAAATAGGTTAATGCAAGTATCATCTCCACAAAGCTCAGCAAATAGGCCTTTCAACCAAACTGACTCTTTGCATGCTTCAGCAATAGCCATATACTCAGCCTCAGTAGTAGATTGTGCAACAACATCCTGCAAGGTAGCCTTCCAGCTAACGGCACATCCACTAATTGTAAACACATAACCTGTGAGGGATCTCCTCTTATCCAAGTCGGCAGCATAATATGAATCCACATAGCCTGCGAGTCTCTCACCAGTCTTGCCAAATTTCAAGAAAGCTTTGGATGTCCCACGAAGGTACCTGAAATCCACTAAACAGCTTTCCAATGTTCTTTACCAGGATTAGCCATGTATCGACTGACCAAACTCATAGCATAAGATAAATCAGGCCGAGAACACACCATGGCATACATTAAGGAACCAACAGCACTAGCATAGGGCACTCATGACATGTACTCAATATCTTTGTCAGTAGTAGGACATTGCAATGCTGACAACTTGAAGTGTGAAGCAATAGGAGCACTAACAGACTTTGCATCATGCATATTAAAACGATGAAGGACTTTCTTAATGTAATTCTCCTAACTAAGAAATAGCAATCTAGATTTTCTGTCTCTTGAAATTTCCATACCTAGAATTTTCTTAGCAGGACCAAGATCCTTCATCTCAAACTCACTACTCAATTGTTTCTTCAATGTAGTGATTTCTTTCATGCTCTTGGCAGCAATTAACATATCATAAACATATAGCAGCAAGTATATAGGCGATTCATCAACAAATTTAATGTACACACAGCTATCATATTCAGACCTCTTAAAGCCATGTGACATCATAAAAGAATTAAACCTTTTATACCATTGTCGAGGAGACTTTTTCAAACCGTAAAGACACTTCTTTAGCTTGCACACGAAATCCTCTTTACCAGGCACTATGAACCCATCAGGTTGGTCCATGTATATTTCCTCCTCAAGTTCTCCATGCAAAAACGCAGTCTTCACATCTAACTGCTCAAGCTCAAGATCATGCATAGCAACAATACTAAAGAAAGTACGAATAGAACTATACTTGACAACAGGGAGAACACAACATTATAATCCACTTCTGGAATCTGGCTGAAACCTTTTGCTACTAACCTTGCCTTAAACCTTGGAGGCTCACTAGGAGATAAACCCTCCTTTCTCTTGAATATCCACTTACAGCGGATGTCCTTCTTTTGTTTAGGCAAGCGCACAATATCCCATGTGCCATTCTTCTCAAGTGATTGCATCTCCTCGTGCATTGCACCAATCCACTTGTCACGATCAACCAAAGCAATAGCTTCATTATATGTAGCAGGTTCAACATCATTCTCCACCTGTTCTGCACAACTTAGAGCAAAATAAACAACACCACATTCCTCAATTAAACGAGTACGGAGTCCTTTATTCCTCTTCTCTCTCCACTCTGCAATAGACAAATTTTCTTGCTGCAAAATAATAGGAGGTGAGGGTGGCACAATATCCTCCCCTTCAATTTCATTTTCCTCCTCATCCAGGTGTTCTAACTCCACCTGCAAACGAACTCGTGGTTCGTCCTCGTCAGAAGAATCTGGCATAACATCAGTTTACAAACTTTCCTCATACATAACGGATTCATTAAACACAACACTCCTGCTAAAGAAAGTCTTTTTGGTTTCCGGGTTCCACAACTTATATCCTTTTACTCCATAACCATAACCAAGAAATAAGCACTTAATAGCTCTAGGCTCTAATTTTCCATTATCAACATGAGCATAGGCAGTGCAACCAAAAACTTTCAGTTGTGAATAATCAGATGACTCACCAGACCATACCTCAATAGGAGTTTTCTTGTCAAGAGGGATGGATAGTGACCTGTTGATCAAGTAGCAGGCAGTGTTGGCAGCCTCAGCCCAAAAACGCATGTTCATACGGGCGTTAGACAACATGCAGCGAGCTTTGGCGATGATTGTCCTGTTCATTCGCTCAGCTACACCATTCTACTAAGGTGTGTATGGGATGGTGTGATGCCTGACAATGCCTTCCTGCACACAATAATCATCGAAAGTATGCGAACAAAATTCGCCACCATTGTCAGTACGAAGCACCTTCAACTTTCTCTCAGTTTGCTTTTCAATCATAACTTTCCACTCTTTAAAAGCAGCAAAAGTATCATCCTTAGTTTTCAGGAAATAGGGCCAAACTCTTCTAGAGTAATCATTAATGATAGTAAGCATATAACGAGCACCACCATAAGAGGGCTTACGTGAAGGCCCCCCATAAATCAGCATGTACATAATCCAATGTACCTTTAGTAGTATGAACAGAAGCATTGAACTTAACTCTCTTATGCTAACCAAACACGCGGTGTTCACATAACGGCAACTTACTTATATTGCAGTTCTTCATCAGTTCTCTCTTCACCAATTCTACCATACCATGTTCACTCATGTGTCCAAGTCGCTTATGCCAGAGGTTAGTTGTACTTGGATCATCATTAGTAATAACAGCAGCAGTACTAGACAAAGGATATATAACTTGGTAGAATTCATATCACCAATCATAACAATGATAGAACCTTTTGATACCTTCAGGCATTTATCCCCTCCGGCATATTTGTACCCGTCACAATCAAGGGTACTCAACGAGATCAAATTTCTCGCCATAGATGGTATGTGTTTCACTCCCATCAATGTACGTGTCATCCCTCCATGGGTCTTGATCTAAACAGATCCAACGCCAACAATGTGACATTTGTTGTCGTTCCCCACACGCACAAAATCTCCAGTCTGCACATCTTCATAAGAACTGAACCAATCTTTGTTAGAACAAATATGAAATGAACAAGCAGTATCAAGAATCCACTCATCATCACGGGTAATATATGCAGCAAAAACAGCTAAGCATTCACGATCCGAACTATTATCAGCAGCAACAACAGCAGCCTTACCAGTACCATTACCATTACCGTCAGTTTTATTTTTCGGTTGGTATGTGCCGTTCCTTTTCTCCTTGTTCTGCACCTTCCAGCAATCATCAATGGTGTGATTGGTTTCAGAACTTGTCTCGTCCTTTGGACTTTGAACGGTCAACAACAACAACAACAACAACAACGCGGTTCTTCTCGCCCCTTTGGCGAAGGCCTCAATCGCCACCTCTTCCGAGATGGTTCCTGCGGTGTTCCTGAGTGTGGTCCACCGCTGGATATATTCTCGTGTGGATTCGCCACTCTTCTGTTTGCATGCTCGTAACTCTTCGATTGTGGCTGGCCTCTTGTAGGTCGACTGGAAATTCTTGCAGAAATCGCAGTGTAGGTCGTCCCACGATGCGTAGCAAGATTTGGGTCTTCTCTCCAGCCAACTACGGGCCGCGCCTGTAAGATGCAAATTGAGGTATTGCATGGCTGTGTTCTTGTTCCCACGTTGGCATTTTACTGTCGTGAGGTAGTTGCTTAACCACTGGGAGGGCTCGAGTGAGCCGTCGTATTTTGTCACCTCCGTGCTGAGCTTGAACCTCTTGGGTAGAGGTGCTTCACGGATGCTGCGAGCGAAACAGAGTGCCCCACAGGTTTCGTCATCTGAGGATCTGGATGAGGAGCGCTCGCGATATCGTGAAGCTCTCGCTCTATCCACCTTCTTTTGGGCGAGATCTGATCGCGCATCGTATTCGGACCGGTCGCGGTCGTCATCTTTCCTTGGTTCTTTGCTTCGCTTTCTCGAGCGGCTGCTGTGGTGCCGCGAGCTTTTGTCTCTCGGGCTGTCGTCGCTGCTGCTTCGGCTATCGCCGCGACGGCGGGCTTCTTTTCCTCGACCACGTCGTGGCGATTTGTCTTTTCTTGGGGATGAACTTCTGTGCCTGCGGGGCGTTTCTTTATCCTTGTCCTTCTCCTGTCGCTCCTTCTCCAATTGTTCTTCGGTCTTCTTGCGATCGTGAGAAGCGAGCCTTGCGGCCGCCAATCCTAGTCCTTTGCGAATTTGTTTGTACTGTTCCACCCGAGGGTCGCTTTCCGTCGGTTGGTTCATCTGCATGTAAGTTGCTGCGGCTAGGATCGCGGCAGCTGGAGTTTGCGGGTAGACGTTGCCGTCATCGTCGACCCTCATGAAGGAGGACGTGGTCGACCTGTTGGTCGCAGTCACGGATTCGTGGCCCCTTGACGATGTTGCGTGTCCCTTCCTCGCGGGTCGGGTACCAACCGAGGGTGCAAGGGACTGTTCGACTCGTCGCAGGCTTGATTCGTCCGCCGCTCTTCTGCGACGGGCTAGATCTGCCCGGGCTTCTTTGATGTTTGAGGCCGCTCTTACTAGGTGGTAGTGGTAGGCGGTTAGGTCCTCTTGTGAGGCTCCTGCCGCGGGTGGCTGACTCCGCCGCATGGCCTCCTTGGCCCTTTTCCAGGCCTCCCGCGAAACGCCGATTATATCGCGCTCGGTTGCGCTGAATTCGGTTTCTAAGGGCTGTTTCGATCCTGCCATGCAGACTTGGGCCAGTCGTGGCTCGTGCGTCCTAGGCGTAGATCGGAAAGCTTCCCGTACCCGAGATGGTTCCTCTGTCGAGAGGGCGTGATAGTCGACTGTGTTGAAGCGGATGGACTCGCCACTTTTCTCCATAGGAAAGCGCGAGTTGACGGCTCCAGATTCAGGTTCAGATTCATCCGAGAAGTGGAGGATTCCGTCTCTGTTCGCCATGAAGTTGAAGCTCCCGAACGTCAGGGTGACGCTCTTCTCCAGATCCTCGAACACCGGGCGTGATTCCGGCGAGTGAGGCGTGACTATGACGGATCCGATCCGTACAGGATTGTTCGGAGCCATAGTCGATGGTTTCCAACGGGAGTTGGATGTCGATGAAGCCGAAGATGCCGGTGATCCAGCGCCCGCGGTCCCCACGGTCGGCGCCAATTGTCGAATCTCTGACTCCACAAATCCCTTAGGTGACCCTATCGGGTTTCGACTAGGAGAAGTCATAGGCGCTGGTGGAATCGTCGGCTAGACAGGGGGCGAGATTTACCCAGGTTCGGGGCCCTCGAAGAGGTAAAACCCTTACTCCTGCCTTCTGTTGATCTGTATTGGATGATTAGATCGGTTACAGGTTGCTCGAATCGAGAGTAGATCTCGAGTTTCAAGGCTTTTTGGTCGTGCGGTACTACTTGGTCCTCTCCCAGGGGGGCTCTCCTGGCCTTATATAGATGGCCAGGTCTCGAGTTCTACCCGGAGAGGACTCCAACCCTAGCCAGGTCGGTTATATGTTTTCTAACTTAACCCGCAAGTTTAGTGCAGGTGGGCTTCACGCGGGCCTTCTAGAGTACTTCGAAGGCGCCTCTTCTTGGGCTTTGTCCCTGGGCCTGAGAGGGGGTGTCATTACCCGCAGGGTCCAGGATCCATATCTTCGTCAACGTGGAACCTACACAACACAATAAATTCACTTTGCCCCAAGGAAGCAGTGAGGTTATCAATCTCACTGGTTTTGCTGAAAACAAGCGGTTAAACGTATGGTGTGTAAAACAGTAGGAGAACAATGTGAAAACAATAATAGTAGTGTGAAAACAGTGGAAATAGTGTGAAAACAGTAATTGAAGTGATAGTATTATCAGTATGAGAAAATGGACCCGGGTCCACAGTTCACTAGTGGTGTCTCTCCATAAAAGATAAACAGTGGTGAATAAATTACAGTTGGGCAATTGATAGATATTGAGAAATGCATGACATGATGATTACTATGTGATTCATCCGGGCATTACAACAATACTTATAGATCATTATCCAACTGCATCTATAACTAGTAATCCACACTCAGAATATTATCCGAACAATATTTGAGTATTAAGTTCCACGCAACAGATAATCGCATTAAGCAAAGTGTCTAATATAAACAATGTAAACATCGTTGTTTTCTCCCTAGTGGCAACAACACATCCTCCATATGTCACATTTCTGTCACTCGAGCACAGATGCGAAGGAGGCATGAACCAACTATCGAGCATAAATACTCTCTCTTAGAGTCACTAGCATCTACTTGGCGAGAGTATCTACTAACAACGGAGAGCATACAAGATCATAAATAACATACAGATGAAGATAACATGATAGATTGATAATCAAGAGACATAACATTCAATATTCATCGGATCCCATCAAACACAACATGTAGCATTACAATAAGATGATCTCGATCATGTAGGGCAGCTCACGAAATCTAAACATGAGGCATAAAGAGGAGAGCACAACCATCTAGCTACTGCTATGGACCCGTAGTTCAAGGATAAACTACCCACGCATCATTCCAGAGGTGGGCATGGTGGTGTAGAGCCATCCGGTGATGATTTCCCCTCCCGGTAGGGTGCCGGGGAGAACTCCAGAGCCCTCCCGAACTCGAGTTGACGATGGCGACGGTCTCAGGTGTGTTTTCATGAAAAAGTGGTATATTTTTATGGTTAACTATCCGAGGGGATTATTATATAGGCGAAAGGGCAACGTAGGAGGGCGACCAGGGGGCCACACCACCCCATGGCGTGGCCAGGGGCACGCCGCCCTATGGTGTGGGGCCCCTGTGGCCCCCTCCGGACCTCCTCCGGACTCTGTGTGCGTGACAACTTTGTAAGACTTATGTTTTTCAAATTTCCCAATTTTCCAATTCCGAGAATATTTCCAGAATAATTTTTCTGAAACCAAAAACATCAGAAAACAGGAACTGGCTCTATGGCATCTTGTCAATAGGTTAGTCCCAAAAATCGATAAAAATGACATAAAGTGTAAAGCAAACATGTAGCAAATAACATGGAACATCAGAAATTATGGATATGTTTATGACGTATCAATATACCCAAATTTAGTTCTTACTCGTCCTCGAGTAGGTAAACGACAAAACAAATAATTTCTAAGGTGACATGCTACCAACATAAACTTGATGATCATAATTGTAAAAGAATACGTAAGCTGAGATCATAGTACTTTAAACACAAGCTTGATAGATATAATTTTAACAATGAAACATAGCAATCATTTTGGATTATGAAAAGTAACACAAATAGAAGATCATGAGTAATAATGCATTTGATAGTTATACGTTTGTTTCTAGCATCAAGAAAACATGGCAAAGTGATATTTCGCTTGTCCTTAAGAGTGGGACAAAACATACATGCTAGGACACCTTCAAAGTTTAAGAGGATGACTAGAACAAATAATTTGAGAGCGAGTAATAACAAGGTATGAATCAATCAATAATATTTTTGGGACAAATGCACATTAAACTGAGAATGACAACTATGCTCAGTCAACTGTGCATAAAGTTAGAAGATGGAGACTCACCATAAAAGTAAAAGAAAGACCCTTTCAAGAGGGAAGCAGGGATCACTCATGTGCTAGATCTTTTTATTTTGTTAAACAGAGGTATAAAATGTTTGACACTTCTCCCAACCTTTCTTATACAAACCATGGCTAACTGAATTCTTGGGTGCCTGCCAACAATCACATACCATGGAGGAGTGTCTAATTTTTTAGGGGTAGGTGTGTATGTCTATGTCAACGAATGGTAAACAGAAAATACAGTACGTCACAAGCCAACTAGACTTCACAAGAGTGGCTCCCATAGAAGGACGAATCCGGGTAGAAGGTCATCCCTCTTTCTCTTTTGTTTATACAATTATGTTTTGACTGATAAATAAGGGGCAAAAATAGTGAAGAGAATTTGTTGTATTAAGTTTGGGGCTGGGAACCCCGCTGCCAGCTCTTCTATCAATTGGATAAGCGGATGAAGCCACTAGTCCAGTGCGTGAAATCCAATCAACAAGTGAGATCAAAATTCTCTATTCACGTCCTATGAGCTAAAACAGGAGCACAAAAACAGGAGTAATTTTGAAAGTTTTAAAGTTAACACATGAGCAATTTACTTTGGAGTGGCGGTTAAATACCACATGTAGGTAGGTATGGTGGACACATTTGGCATAGTTTGGTTGGGAGTTGGATGCACGAGTAGAGCTCATACTCAGTGTGGTGGAAGCTAGCAAAGACTGGGAGCGACAACTCAAGAGAGCATAATGGCCATAATCATGCATAGCGACAAAAACATTATTAGTCAAAGCATAAGTGGTATTACAAGTCAAAAACTAAATGACCATAGAGGCTATAAGTGACTGGTTTGTAGTCATAAACATGGTGTAAGCATGCGGCAAGTCAACCAAATAAAACATTAAGGCAGACACCACAAATTTATGCGTAAATGTGATAAAAACAACTCTTGATTCTTTCAATGGAACATTAAACACTCTAACCTATTTGAGACAAGTCATGCTAAAAAAAATAAAGGCTAAGCTTAGAATTAAATAACATATAACATGACATGAAAAAGTCTAGCCACGGTCTATACAAGCTTCTTTTTGCACCGTTATAAATTCTATCACATGCAGCAATTTCTTTTTCCAACAAACACCAACCAATATATGTTTTAACAAAAACTCTCCAACTGATACATAAATTAAGCAAGAGAGTACTCACATAACTCTACTAAAACTAGCATCTCTGAATAAGAGATGCATGAAAACAAATAGGAGCTAAAAGGATTGCAGCAGCTAGAAGAAAAACTAAGAATACCAATATAACGAGTATTCAAATGAAAAAGCGGAGCGTGTCTCTCTCTCCCAAATAAGAATGCTAGGTTCCAATGATGTTTATTGCAGTAAGGAAAACAAATGAAAAAAAGACGCTCCAAGTAAATTTCATATGATGTGACTGAAAAAAATATGGTTTCACTAGAAGTGACCTGATAATCTATTGATGAAGGGCATCCCCAAGCTTTGGCCTTTCACTCTTATTGACCACATTATATCACCCTCTTTCTTGACCCTTGAAAACTTCCTTCACACCACACTCAAAAGTAATTTGCATTAGAGGGTCATTGCAACAATAAAAAATTCATGGGTTATGCATGGCCATAAGTGCTATTGATACTTTTAAACATTAGCTACAGCCATAGATGTTTTGTGAAGCAAAGAAATCCACTTGAAAACTCGTCAAGTGGTGCTAGCTCACTGTACCTCTTGGCCCTCACGTACTTGATGAATGCATAGATGTATGATGCATAGCAAAGAGACCACCGGTTCTTGACCACATGCTTCATCGTCTCGTACATCCACTCCATCACATCTATCGGAACATTGGAATTACGAGTATGGAACAATAGCTGGATGACATGACCGCTAACTTCTCCTAGATTGACGGCCTTGGGTCAAATTGTCACGTTCAGCAACTTCATCAAATACTAATACCTTGAGTTTAGTCCAACAATTTTACGAACGTTTTTTGAGGGCGTGTCATCACGGTAATGAAACTTAAGGCATGTCTTGCTTGGAAGAGCACCCTGACCATAGCATTCAATTGCTCTCCCCTTCTATACTGTTCCTCATAGTCCATTGCTTTTACAAAGTCGAGGAAGTGGGCACTAGACATGTCTTCACCGCACATCCACTTTATTGTACCGTGCTGATCTTTCACGGAGAACCGGTTGCATAATAATTGTTCACCACATCAGCATTATAGGCTTGTTCAAATTCCATGATCTTCCTAACACCAATGTTTTCACATATGGAGGTGAGATTGCAAAACTGATATTCGTAGCCGCTGATGTACTCAAAATCAACGTGCTTCTCGCTCTTAATCTTCGTGCTCTTGTTTTGAATGAAAACTTCAAACACTGTAGCTTGTTGTTTGTTCTAAACCCGAGTATCGGCTAGCTTCTCTCTCGGTGTCAAATAAGGGTCTAGCTTCATTCTGACCTCTTCCATTCGTTCAAACCCATGGTCATGTAATCTTTATCTTTCACCTTCTTGCCCTTTGAACTAGTTGCCTTCATTGGTTTGGTCTTCACAGTGTTGCCCTTGCAAGTACGAGAGGCATTATCCTTGCGTTTTGTGCTTCTTGTCATCTAACAATACAAAATCAAAGTCTTATTACCTTGTTCAAATATATGTGCCAAACATTCCAACAAAAATGGCCTCGTCAAAACTATTAAGGTTACCAATCTAGTACTAAAACCACATCAAAATTATAATGAACTAGAATTTAGAATGAAATAAATTTAGCAATAATATGAACTTACAATGAACTAAAATTTCAACTACTACTACTAATATGAATCTAATAATCTAATAATAGCATTCTACTATTTACTAATTTCAACTAGTATTACTAATAGGAACTTATTACTACAAATCAATTAATCTAGTACTAAAACCTAGGGTTTCAAAATAATACTAGTAATAGCATTATAAATACTTAGAAACACACTAATCCACTACTAACAACCTAATACTAACAAATTAAATACCTAAGAAACTATATAGATTAGGGACCGGGAAAACCTGGAGAATGAGATGTGAGAGATTCAACCGATAAAATGAGGGGAAAGTGGGGCAATACCTTTTGGATTCCTTAGGGAACCAAATCCCTAACAAATGGCCTCCAATCTTTCCAAAAGTCGACGGATTTGGGTGAGAAGAGGAGTGGGGTGGGGGGTGGTTCCTCTCTTCCTTCAAGATTGGAGAGAGGAGAGGGGAAAAGAAGAAAGGGTTCGGGAAGGGGGTCGTTCGCCCGTGCTAAGTCACATGGCTTAACGCCCCCGTTCGGGGCGTTACGGTTCTTAACGCCCCCGACCAGGGCGTTGAGGCGCATAACGCCTTCGTCGTGGGCGTAAGTTGCCTTTCACGTCGGAGTCCAAATCCCCGGTGGCACGGTCAATAACTCCTCGGTTCCGGTGCGTTGAGCTATGTAGCATAACACCTTCAGGGCGGGCGTTAAGCAAAAGGGTCATTTCCCGAATCTTTTGGTCAGGGGTTAGACTGTGAATTTGTTGCGCCAAAAGGTTATTTATGTAAAATTCACTCAGCCGGCCAATCTCCAGGATGAGGTCGCATTGCAGATGTCTTGACATGGTGGAGTCACTATCCTTAGGGCGTGTTCAGATATCCTCCGGCTTCTAGCTTCTCAGTACTCCAGCTCAGAGCACCGCCGAACAGCTCAACTCCGCGGAGCTCGATCCGTGAAGCTGGCTCATTTTGATGTAAAAAACCCGGAGCGACCCTTTTGCAAATCCACGGATCAGCGAACCACGGAGCAGTGTGAAATTACGGCTGAGTGCCACCGCCAAGTGAAACATAACGCTTTGTTCTGTTCCTCATCCGACGAACAGGTCGAGAGCACGACACCGACGAGATTTGTTCCTCACGCAACGAACAGGTCGAGAGCAGGACACCGATGTGATTTGTTCCTCACACGATGGAACCCAACGGCGAGCACCGCCACCATCTCCATCCCCCGCCACCGCAATTCCGGTGCGGGCCCCAATTCCTCCTACGCCACCACGTCTTCGTCCTGCCCATCGTGTCGCCTCCCGAGCTTGCGTCCTCCTTGCACCGCCACGTTCCCGACCTCCTCCGTCCCCGTCTTCCCCTATCGCCGACCACCATCCTAGGCCCCGGGCGAACCTTAGCCCGCCTCCCACGCATCCATCTCAGCGCCGCTACCCCAGCTTCGATCTCGTGGGGGCGCCTCCGTGTGTACTGCTTCGGGACGCTAGGATGCGTTGCTGGTTGAGGTCGTTACCGGAAGGCAGCGGATTGGTGGAGGGGAATCGACGGGGAGGAATCAGTTGGGGGAGATGAGCAGGACCAGGGGAGCTGGTCTCCGGTGAAGACGGCCGTGACGGAAAGGCTGAGATGCTCGCTTGGATCAATTTCTCACTAGAACGGGCCGAAGGAAGCCTAGTGGGCTTCTAGGCCATTCAGAAAACATGGATCTGCACGGAACATTTGGTGCTCCAACCCAGACGCCGGAACTGTGGTCGTGGAGCCGGATCTGCGGATTTCACGAAGCTAGGCGAGTTCCGAACACGCCCTTAGAGCGTGTTTGTTTGGGGTTTTGGTAGCTTTCCAGAAGAAAAAGCACTTAAAACAAACCAAACAAGCTATGTTGGCTGTGGGCTTCGTCGAAGCAGCCGTGCGAAATAGGCACACACGCGAGGTGCTTTCTACGTGTTAAGGCTGGTACCAATGCATCTCCCACTATTCACGGGCTATAGCCCCGCCACGTCACCGTTTTTCACCACTCTCACGCCACTCTCACGGGCACGGTGCCAGTGCACGGACTATAGCCCGGGCTATAAGTTTCTCTCTCTGCCACATCAGCTTTTCTCTCTCCTTCACGTCAACACATATTTTGAAGATTAAAAACGTTGCAAATAATAGAAGAAATTATTTTATTCAACTAAAATTGTACCGATTACATAATAATAAATAAAAATTACATAAAAAATGAGAAAATTACATAATCTAGTTTTGATGAGCCCACACATGCTCAATCAAATCCTGCTGGAGCTGTGTATACATCGGCGAGTCCTGCATTTCGTTGTCCATCTGAATCCTTGCTGCTAGGCTTGGTGGTGCATTGGTATGTATTGGAGGGCCGACGTTGCTCGCAACTGTCTCATAGCTGTTCTCCAAATTGGTACCACGCTCATCGTCGATGATCATGTTGTGCAGAATGACACATGCACGCACGATCAACCCAAGAGTGCGCATGGAGTAGGAGCGTCCGGGAACTGCTAAAATGTTGAACCTAGACTTCAACACTCCAAATGCACACTCCACATCTTTGCGCCAACACGATTGAGCAGCAGTGAAGACACGTTGCTTGTCACTTTGTGGAAGAGTAACACCCTTCATGAACACCGGCCAGGAGGGGTAGATGCCGTCAGCAAGGTAGTAACCCCAGTTGTACTGGTGTCCATTCACCGTGAAGTTCACTGTGGGTGCTTCTCCTCTAAGCACATCCGTGAACAATGGCGACTGATTGAGCACATTGATGTCGTTGTTGGACCCGGCGACTCCAAAAAAAGCATGCCAGATCCAACGATCATACGACGCAACGGCTTCTAAGATTATGGTAGGGTGTTTGATGTCTCCCCTTGTGAACTGACCGGCATGCGCAACTGGGCAGTTCCTCCACTGCCAATGCATGCAATCTATGCTCCCTAGCATTTCCGGAAAGCCGCGCTCCTCGGCTTTCACTAACAGACGCTGAGTATCCGCGACGTTAGGTCGACGGCAAAACTCTTCCCCGTAACAGTCGATGATGCCCTCACAGAAGTTATCTAGACAGTCTGACGAAGTTTGTCTAGCTAACTTAAGCCACTCATCTATCGTATCAGCACCGGATCCATAAGCTAACAGACGCAACACCGTAGTACACTTTTGTAGCGGAGTAAAACCCGTACGGTTCAGAGCATCAACTCTTTGGGTGAAATACGGAGAGTATTCACCCAATCTATCCACGATGCGTAGAAAAAGGGATCGCCTCATCCGATAGCTTCGCCGGAAGAAGCTCGGAGGATAAGTGCAGTTGGGGGCGAAGTAGTCGTCGTAGAGCCGCTCGGCGGCGCCAACACGATCACGCCTGATGAACTGTCGACGGCGCCGCGGCGGTCTTGGCACCGCTTGGAGCGCCGCCTCGTACTCGGCCTCCATTGCCGCCTGCATTGCGGCCATCATCTCACCCTCCAGTCCCTCGCTCGAATCGCTGCTTGACGAAGACATGGCGTCGAGAGGGTAGAAATGAAGACTAGAGAGGATGAAGTTGGTGTGGAATGAGTGCAGCATATGAGGGGGTATTTATAGGAGGGATCAGCTGAAAATTTCAAATTTTTCGAATTTTTTTTTCAATTTTTTTGACAGCAACGGCTAGCTGACGTGGACCAATAGGGGGGCGCCACGTCAGCTAGCCGTTGGCCCCCAACGGCTAGCTCCTACCGCCCCGCCCCGCCAGCGCGCCGCCCCCTCTCGCCCCCCCTCTCTCGCCCCGGCCATCGCTACCGCCCCGCCAACGCGGGCGGGAAGCCGGGCGAGAGGCCCCTGTCGCCGGGCGCTAGCCCCACCGCCCGCCGGCGCCTCCCGCCCCTCCTTACCGCCCCCTCTCGCCCGCCACCGGGCGGTAAGAGCCCTACCGCCCGGCCTTACCGCCCCGGTTGGCACCAGCCTAACGACTCGTTTTCTTATCTTGGACATGTACAAGCAACTGCCATCCTCTGCACGACATATCTACCTCCTCGGCACGAATCGATTTTATCCCCGAACACGCGCCAGGCTCTAGCGCCGCCGGACGTCCTCCCACCACCGGAGCCCCACCCCGCCATCCTCGTACGATCCTCGCCGCCAAGATCTCGATTGGCGCCGCCGTCCTCGACCGACCCTGCCACCGGCAGCTCAGCTCGGCGTGCTCGTATCCGGCGCCCAGTACCAGACTGCCTCGTTTCTGGCTCCCCGTGGAGTCGTGAGCTGCTGGACCCATGTAGGGGCTGCGCCCGTTGATGATGTTCCTGCTTGTACCCATCTGAGATCTCATCGCATCCGCCATGGGTGCAGACACGGTAAGCTCGTACGCGAGCTAGCTTCTGCTGTTATTATCCGTGTCGACGGACGCACCTGGAACCTGCACACATGCCTGCACCGTCTCTAGGACGCGAAAGGGTGACCAGCAGCAAACGCCGTCGTAGCTGTTTTGAAGCCTGAACTTTTCCCGTTAAAAAATTCAGTTAACTTCCTTGCATTGCTCTACCTGTTTGTTCAAGGGGCAGCGGGTGTTTATAGAACTAGAAGAATACTCCGCGCTTTGCGGCAAGAATCGCTTTAGAAAGTACAATTAATCATAGTATATATATTTCAAATTATTAATATGAATAATTGGATAGTTTAAGAAATGGATCATGTGTAAACAAAAATTTATAAGAAATGAATATGAAAATTAAATTGATCATAGTATATACATATATAAATTAATAATCTACATAATTAGATGGTTTAAGAAATGGGTGATGCGTAGGGCTGGAATTAAAACTCGGAACCCGCGAGTTAAACGAGTAGCTCGCAACTCGACTCGGATCGGTTCGAACTCGTTGTCCAACAAGCCGAGTCGAGTTTTCGTTTTCAACGGTAAACGAGTTCAAGCTAAACGAGCCGAGTTTACCGAGTACTCGTTTAGCTCGTTTAACTCAGTTAAAATAGTTTTTAGTGATATTCTCGTTTATTTGAATATTTTATTACTGATCATTGTAGTTTATTTACTACAAATTGTTTGATGGTGATATATTTTCAGTGATTATTATGATGATTTTATTATACATGACCCAAATAATCAAAAATAATTATGTATACATTATATAATGGTGACTTTTATAGTTTTTATAAAATTAGATAAGTTAAACGAGTAGCTCGCGAGCTACTCGCGAGTTCACCGAGCCGAGCCGAGTTTTGATTTTGAACTCGTTTGTTGAACGAGTCGAGCCGAGCTCGACTCATCAGTTGACCGAGCTTGAGCGAGTCGAGCCGAGCCGACTCGGCTCGGCTCGAATTCCAGCCCTAGTGATGCGTAATTTGGTTGTAGTGATTAATAAATATTAGTGAAGATGATGTGCACAATTGATTGGCTAGGAGAATGAATGATTAATAATCTACATAATTAGATGGTTTAAGAAATGGGTGATGTGTAATTTGCTGTAGTGATTAATAAATATTAAGGAAGATTACATGGACAATTGATTGGCTAGAAGAATGGATGATGTGGATAGCTTGCATATTGAGATAGAAAATTCATTAATGCATGTTAGTAGGGTTTTGCTTTATAAGAAGTATAGATGTCTCCGCTATTACACGTAAATCAGCAAAATATATGGTCACATAATTGCCGAAACAGGCTTGCGCTCGGCTATATTAATATAGCTACCACACCATACAATCTTGAGACCAACCCTAGGACACACAACACAAAAAGCCCAAGAAGAGAAAAAATAACAAGAAAAGAAAAAAATGCCAACACCGGCAGTTCGACAACCGACGATGACCCGGCACCGCTAAGCCCACGGGTAAAAACCACCACACACCCGTGCCTCCAAAATTCCGCGCACCAAAGCTACATCTTCAAAAAGATGACGACGACGACACCGCTACTGCCCGGACTGCTACTAGGATTTCTCCCGGTACACGGAGGGGAGTCAAGTAGGGCTACACCCGGCGCCCTTCAACAAGGGAGGCGACACCCACATGCGTCATCGCGCCGGTACCGGGAAGAGCCGATAGGGATTTCTCCCGAACCCTAACATCCCACTACCCCGGACACAATGTCGGCTCCACCATGCTCGCCGCCCACCTACGCCTTTGCGGTCCTAAGGCCATCATTGTCGTCTCACCATGGCAGAAGTTGCGAGGCCAGTCGGGCCGAGAAGGAACTACAACAAAGAAGGGACGGCGGTACCGTAGCCACGTGGGAAGAAACAACCTCCACCGCCACGATGCAGTAGACACGGCGTCGCGCCCACCATCCCCATCGCGAGTTGCTTCTCATCCCCACCGGAGACGACACGTCGGAGCCCGGCCCAGCCTTGACCCAGATCAGGCCCAAAGGGCCCAGATCTAGACCCGTCGGGCATCGCTGACCAGAGCTCCGCCACCAGCAAAAGGGCCACGCCACCACCGGCCGCCGCCAAAGGACCACGCCACCACCTCATCTGCCACCCAGCCACGCGCCGGACCGCCATCGGCCAGTCCGCACCACCGCCATGAGGAGCCGCCCCAGCTGGACCCCGCGACGAGTAGAGAAGGGCCCGCCGCCATCGGCCACGCCACAACGCCGTGCAGGCAACGCCCGGCGACGGAGACGGCGAGAGGGAGATGAGGGAGGGGGCCTTTGCCGGGAAGATCCGGGGGAGCCGCCTTGATCGCCTCGCTAGGGGAGGCGGCGCGGGGGGGGGGGGGGGGTTCCTCGTCAAGCTATCTTCTGTCTTGGGTTTTCTCATATGGTCACATAATTCTCAGGGAATCTCCGACAATTTATCGGTCCATAGCCAGCCAGACAGCTAAGTTGCCAAACAGGGCAACACAACAACTTCCACCGCACAGCACCACAGCCAGCAACAGCTAGCCCAAACAAACACACCCTTAGAAAGTTGTGTATCTGATGAATAGAATTTTCAGTGTATATCTTCGCAGGATCCCTGGACACTGTTGCCACTTCTCATGATTTGCTTATTATATCAAAATACAACAAGACTTGAAACAGCAGGATGAGGCAGTTCTATCACGTGCGGAAACATCATATCTTAGTCTTCTTCCACATTAAGCTGTGTGTAATCAGTATTTCTCTAATCAGTTTGTTGCCTATCATATGCTGCTGAAAACAAGATTCCTGTAAATTAAACACTCGTTCTTGCGAAATAAGAGAATCTTATAATTTTGTACTGAACTTGGGGAGCTTGAGCTGTGATATGCTTTTGTAGTCTTGTTGTTCAAGATACTCATCATATAATCATATTTGCCGCATCAGAACTGGAATGCATATCAATCATTAATGTGGCCATGTTATGGCTTGATCAATGTAAAAAGCGTATGCAAGTTAGCTTCTCAGTGAAGGAAGACAATGATTTTCTAGAGGTGATAAGGCTTGATGATTAGGCGAAGCAGCAACCTAATTGTTCACTAGATACTTACGCTGCCACCGGACTTCCCACCGGCAGCGAGGGGGAGGAGACTAACTCTAGCACCGGGAGCCTTGGAGACGACGCCGCCGGTGCCTACGGGATCACGTTTCGAAGCCCTCCAAGTCCTAGCGGTCGCCGAGGACACGGCGCGCGGCGTGCGGCGAGGAGGTTTTGTCGGAGTTCTGCGAGGTCAGCCGGGACGATGTCCGGCGGCCGGTGCAGTCCGACGAGGAGATCGCGCGGGAATTCTGGGACAAGATCGGATTCCCAACGGCGGAGGCTCGGTTCTGGGAGAAGGAGAAGGAATCCGCGTCGAGCTCCGGTAAGAATTCTATTTCTTGCAGGTTTGCGGACGAGGAGACGTTGCCGGTGACGTCGAGGACGAAGACCAACTCGGCGGGGTTATCGCCGGGAATTGTCCTGAGGGCGGCGCCGGTGAAGCTCGGGTGGCGTGGTCCCCTGCCCCGCCCTCGGATCACGCCGCCTGCTTGCTTGGGTGACTTCTTCCCCGTCGAGCTGCGGGTGGAGGAGGGCCGGGATGCTGCCGCCGGCAGCGGGGACGATGATTCGCGATTCGTCGATCCGAGCTTTCCGCTCGGATCCGAGTCTGTTTCTCCCTCGCAGCTGGCTGGTGGGCCCCCGGCACGTAACGCGGAGCACAGATGGGGCCACCTGCAGGAAATTTTGCGTGGCCTATGGGATCACGTACGTGATTCTCGCACGTTGCGTATGTGTTCTGAGATCGCTGCGAGAAGATCATCATCGACCCGCTATTCGCCGTCTCCGACTACGCCGCCTCCGCCTACGCCGCCAACGCCTACGCCGCCCTCCGAGTCCGCTCCGCCTACGCCGCCCTCCGAACCCTCTCTACCTACGCCGCCTTCCGTCTCTGGTCCGTCTTCAACGCCGTCGGCACGGTCCTTCGCAGAAGTGGTCATGGCTGCGCCTAGACCTCCCGGCGGTGGACTTCCGTCGGTCGCGGCTACGGCGGGGCGTGGACGCGGCGTCATCTTTGGACCGGGCGCGGGGCCTCCGACGTTCGCCCCCGGCTACCCTGCGATTCGGGCGGGGTTGGGCCGTTCGGTGCTGCGGCGGGATTCGCGGCGGCTCATGGTGGTGTGCAACCAGGTGTGGTTCCCGTCATCGCTCCGGGGATTGGCTCGCCAACGTTTGCCCCCGTCTCTCCCGGGATGGGGATGCCGAACGGAGGAGGTGGCCATCAACTTGGAGCACCGGGATTCGCTTTCGGCTTGGCTCAACCAGTGGCGGCGGCGCCGGTGCCGGCTCCGGGACAAAAGCAGAAGAAGAAGAAGAAGAAGAAGAAGAAGAAGAAGGCGAATGGTGTTGCGCAGGCGACGGTGCATGTGACGGACGGTGCGGCTGGATCTTCGGTGCCCGTGGCGACGCAGCACGTCGCACAGGGGGCGCCGGTGGCAGCTGGTCCGATGGTTGCAGCGGTGTTGGAGGCTGATCAGGGTGCAAAGAGAGGCAAATCTTGGTGCTGGAAGTGTGGTACTGATTCCCATGCAACTAAGGACTGCACTGTGCATCACTATTGCTATGTTTGTGACAACAACGTGCATCCGACGAAGAAGTGCCCAGTTCTGAAGCTACCAAGGCCGACAGTGATTGTTGCAGGGCAGGGAAACAGAGAGACTATGTTCAGCATGTTGCCTGACAACGTTCATAAGGCAGAGTTGGTTCCTACTTTATGACCGATAGCTCGGGTTACGGTGGAGGGTACGGCGGCGACAGCTAGCCAGGTGGAGGCGCAGGTGGCTCGGATGTGTCCGACTCCGTCTTGGGTATGGGAAGCGATTCCTGATGGTGAAAATGCTTTCACTATGGGCTTTCCAACCAAGGAGGATTTGCTGAGGTTTGATGGGATGATCCTAGGTGTGCCTTCTCAGTCTACGAGATTGTTGTTCAACCAGTGGTCGCCAGAGGTGATTGAGCCCATTATGGAGCTACATCAGAAGTGGGTTCATGTGACTGGTGTCCCGCCACCGATGCGACACTTTTTGGGTCTCTTGGCTGCGGGCTCTCTTATTGGCACTACCACCGATGTGGATATGCTTGCGTTACGTCGGCGTGGCTTGGTCCGTATTCGGTTGGGTATGGCGGATGATGATTGTTTCAAGAAGACTGATGGTCTGGGGCCGTACATCAAGACAACTGGAGTTTTGTTACTGAAGGGGTTCGAGTTCATTTATAGACCTGCGCCGGATAACTATGTTCCGGATCCGGACTTTGTACCGTTCATGTGGGATCATAGAGGAGACTCCGAGGATAGGGGTTTGGAGGAAGGGAATTCTTCTTCTAGTCAGCAGCGGACTGGAGAGCCATCAGTGCATGGTTCTTCTGGCGTGGACAGTATGATCATTGATCCGAGGCCAGGAGACACTTCGACGCAGCTGCAGGGGATGACGTTGGCGACTCTTTTGCGAGATGTCGCCGTCATTCCTTTGAACCCGAATCCATAGGCTCCACGGGGCAAGGAGATCGTCGGTGAGTTCATTTCTTCGGGGGGTCGTTCTGTGTCCGATGTGGTTTTGAAGAACTCTCTTCTAGTGCCTAGACAGCTTAAACCGAAAGGTACTAGCACTGGGCTGTTGAGGAGTTTCAACGAGGCTGCGCGTTAGGTGGATGTGCGGTTAGCCGACACGGGTGCCAGTGTGCCAGCGGTGCGGCGTGAGGTGGACACGCTGGCTGCGGGCCGGCTAGAGGAGGAGGGCCCTGGTGACGCGCCGAGCGTTGAGCACCTACCCTCCGCTCGGCCACGGTCGCCATCGAGTCCAGTTGGGGCGCGGGTCTCACAGACCGCCCTGGAGGACGTCCTCGCTTTCACGCCGGGCGACGGGAGTCTGGGCGTCGCTCGGACGCCTGCCGGGGCGCGGGCCACTGTCGGCCCAGCTACTGGCGCGGTGCGGGGCGATGCTCGGAGTACTGCACGGGGCGACACTGTCATCGAGTCTTCGGGCGCTGGGACCCCGGACCAGTGCGGTGCCGTGGGCCAGCCGCAGGACACACTGGCGGGGCGGTCTCCTGTGAAGGAGACGAGTCGGAGGAGCAACGCGGGGACGACGGTCCTGGCTGCACCGACGGGGTCAGCTGTGGTCGAGGGGGCATCTTCTTCACCGCCCCCTTCCGCAGCTCCGAGGGCTACAGGGGCGCATGTAGCGATTCGTCGTAGTGCTCGACACCCTGTAGCAGCGGACGGATCGTCGTCTACGGACGAGGATGCGTTGGCCAAGGCAATGTGTCGCAAGGCGGCGATGTTTTCTCCTCCTGCTGCAGGTATACCTTCGACTCAAAACTCGTTTCTATCATATTCAACTGCTAGGCTGTCTTCTAGTTTAGATAATTTAGGAGTTAATATTGGTAAGAATGAGCATGATATAACTGTCTCGGCTAATGCGTTGAAACACGTGGAGTATGATCGCATAAGGGTATCCCCATGTGTTTCTTCTAGGTTGATTACCCCATCCTCAGATGATGAGGAAGTGAATGCCACAATTGATGGACAACTTCTATCACATCTGGTGAGTGAGGCGACGGAGGTGGATATGGATGAGGACGGACTAGGATCTTTGAATGATCTCTTTGCTTCTGTCCGGAAATCCAAGTCCGCCAAGGACAAAAGAAACAAGGTAGTCGTAAAAATGTAAAAGGCTAAAAAATTTCAATTGTTTCCCAATGAACGACATTTTCACTAATAGCAGAGGTCTTGATGACTTGGCTAAACATTTGAATATTGCTCAGTATGTGCGGGACCATAAATTGGAGTTTTTAGCTATTTCGGAAACGGGTAGAAGGGATTTTACGTCTAGTGTGTTGGACCGCCTTTCGGGGGTCGTAGACTTCACTTGGCATTCTATCCCTCCTCGTGGAAGATCGGGCGGCATTTTGCTTGGCGTTAAATCAGACTCTATGGACTTATTGGCGGTGACGGATAGTGACTTTCATATTAATTAAAGCACATATCCGGAATCGGCCCGATAATTTTATTTGGAGTCTGGTTGCTGTGTATGGTGCTGCCCAAGAAGAATATAAAGCGTCTTTCCTTCGCGAGTTGGTGAACTTGGCTAATAATAACCCGTATCCGATTTTAATTGGTGGGGATTTTAATATGCCAAGATTTCCACATGAGAAAAGCAAAGGAAGGTTCGATAGGCATTGGCCTTTCTTATTTAACGCTGTCATTGAAAGTCTAGATTTGAGAGAGGTTCATATGTCGGGGAGACAGTTTACCTGGGCTAATAGTCTCCCAGAGCCTACATACGAAAAACTTGATCAAGTAATGATGAGTACTGATTGGGAAAATAAATACCCATTGGTCACAGTATGAGCTCTTGAACGTATTGAGTCGCTATCGGATCATGCACCCCTTCTACTTTCTACCGGCACATTGAATTCAACTGCTCAACCCCAATTCAAGTTTTAATTAGGATGGTTGCTGCGGGATGGTTTCGATGAGTTGGTTAAAAATGTATGGGCTAAACCAGTGGCTGCGAATTACCCTATCGGAAGATGGACTATTAAGTTGCACAATGTGCGCAGACATCTTCGGGGCTGGGCTAGACATACCGCTGGGATCTTTAAAAAAGAAAAAGAGCGCATGTGTTCCATTATTGATGACCTCGACATCATTGCGGAAACAAGGCTACTGACTGCGCAGGAAATTGAGCTTAAAAGCCAATCAAATGCGAAAGTAGCCTGTAGCCTCTTTGCTGCATGAAGAGGAGATCAAATGGTACCAGAGATCAAAAGCTAAATTCATCCTCGAAGGAGATTCGGATACGCGATACTTTCATAATGTTGCAAATGGGCGACATAGGAAGAAGCGAATTCACTCTCTTTTGCAGGATGAAGGCCTGATCGAAGGGCAGGCTCAGCTCAAGGCCTACATAACAAAGTATTATAAAGATCTGTTTGGGTCTCCGATGGACACATCTGTGTCAATGGATGAGTCGCGAACAGATGATATCCCACAGGTTTCCGCCGAAGAGAACACCTTCCTTAATGCTCCATTCACTGAAGAGGAGATTAAGAGGGCAGTCTTTTTGATGGAACATAACAAGGCGCCAGGACCGGATGGTTTCCCTGTAGAGTTTTACCAACATTTTTGGGATGTCATCAAGGATGATCTACTAAAATTGTTTGGTTGTTTGCATGAGGGTAAACTGGAGCTGTTTCGCCTTAACTTTGGGGATATCGGTTTGTTGCCTAAAAGTTTGGATGCAGAAAGGATACAACAATACAGACCTATCTGCCTTCTAAATGTTAGCTTCAAAATCTTTACAAAAGTGGCTACCATAAGGCTTAATGCGGTAGCAGATCATGTGGTGAAACCTACCCAAACTGCTTTTATGCAGGGTAGGAATATCCTAGACGGGGTTGTCGTTTTACACGAAACTGTCCATGAGATGCATACTAAGAAGCTAAATGGGGTACTTTTTAAAATTGACTTTGAAAAGGCCTACGATAAAGTTAATTGGTCGTTCCTCCAACAAACTCTGAGAATGAAAGGTTTCTCGGAGGAGTGGTGTGACTTGATCCATAACTTTGTGTATGGGGGGAGTGTTGCTGTAAAGGTCAATGATGACATAGGAAAATACTTTCAGACTAAAAAGGGATTGAGACAAGGTGTTCCTTTATCGCCCATACTATTTAATATAGTGGCTGATATGTTAGTGATCATGATTGAATGAGCTAAAGAAAGTGGCCTCATTGAAGTTTTGTTACCTCATCTTGTCGATGGGGGTCTTCGATACTTCAATATGCAGACGATACGATCCTTTTTATGGAACATGATCTAGAGAAAGCGACAAATCTGAAGTTAATTCTGTCAACATTTGAACAGTTATCTGGATTAAAAATTAATTTCCATAAAAGTGAATTGTTTTGTTTTGGTGATGCCCAAGAAGCAGTTGCTCAATACTCCGAACTTTTTGGATGCGAGCAAGGTCAATTTCCTATACAGTATTTGGGAATTCCCATACACTATAGAAGATTAACCAATGCTGAATGGAAACACGTCGAAGACCGTCTACAGAAGAGGCTAGCAGGTTGGAAAGGAAAATTACTATCCCTAGGTGGAAGACTGGTACTCATTAATTCAGTGCTGTCGAACATGGTACTGTATATGATATCCCTTTTCCAGTTACCCAAAGGAGTTTTGAAGAAGTTAGATTACTTCAGATCGAGATTCTTTTGGCAAGGGGATAGTGAAAAGAAAAAATATCGATTGGCAAGATGGGATGTGGTGTGCCGACCAAAAAATCAGGGGGGGCTGGGGATTCATGACCTTCAGGTTAAAAACTCAGCTCTCCTAGGTAAATGGCTTTTTAAGTTACTTACGGATGATGGTGTTTGGCAGACACTCCTTAAGAGAAAATACATCGGCACAAAAGCTGTATCACAGGTTATTTGGAAACCAGGTGATTCGCATTTTTGGCCTGGACTAATGGCGACTAAGAATCTTTTCTTTCGCTATGGTGTATTTAACATTAAAGATGGATCTCAGATACGGTTTTGGAAGGATAAATGGTTAGGTAACGCCACCCTCCGAGAACAGTATCCGGCCTTATACAATATCGTTCGTCATAAAGGGGATACGTTAGCCACGGTGATGCAAAGGTTTCCCCCAAACGTGACGTTCAGGAGAGATATCATTGGCCCAAGACTTCTGTCTTGGAATGCTTTGTTAGATAGATTGGCTTTGATCCAACTATCAACAGGCACTGATGAGTTTCGGTGGAGTTTGACTAAGGATGGTAAATTCTCAGTTGATTCCATGTATAATGCATTGGTCCACTCTAATGTGCCGGTTGATAATAATAAGAAAATATGGCAAATGAAGATACCTTTGAAAATGAAATTTTTTGCATGGTATCTTCGTAAAGGTGTCATTTTAACTAAGGATAATCTTGTCAAGCGCAATTGGCATGGGAGTACAAAGTGTGTCTCGTGCTCTAAAGATGAGACTATAAGACACTTATTCTTCGAGTGCGAAGTTGCACGTTCTATATGGTCAGTTATCCAAATGGCTTCGAACCTATATCCGCCAACATCCGTTGCAAATATTTTTGGCAATTGGTTGAATAGCATAGATAAGAGGTTTAAAACTATTTTCAGGGTAGGAGCGCTAGCCGTTATATGGTCGCTCTGGCTATGTAGGAATGATAGATTTTCGATGATAAAAATTTCTCTCGTTTGCAGGTTCTATTTCGATGCACAAGTATTCTCCGTTCGTGGTGCACATTACAGCGGGCGGAGTTTCGAGGCTTTTTACAGAGGCATGTGTACGGCTGGAAAGGGTGGCGATGGATATTTTTATCCCACATGGTGGCGGCTTGATCTACGGATAGCTGCTCCATAGTCGACATATTTGATTCATCTCGGATTGTAATCGATATGTTGCTACCTTTGTTTTCTATTTTTTTCGACCGTGTACATCTCGTTATGCAGAAGCCGGGTGTAATACTTAAAACTTTTAAGTAATAAAGCCCATTATCAAAAAAAAAAAGCTTCTCAGTTATCGTTGATGGAATGTTCATCTATCCAGTTTGAATCAAGTAGAGTAATTTCAGTATAAGTTTGAAATATGGTGTTTCAAACAGACCCTACTGCACTCTGTTTCTCAAGAAAACAGAGCAATCTAGCACCCAATCTTTGCACATGGTTCCGCTTGTCGCAAGCACAAGTAAAGTTTGACAGGAGTTGATGGCAGCAAGCATATGCAACCACAAACCACTCAAACATGGCAGGGGGGTCCATTAAATCAGCGTTGAAGTTTCTCCATGACAAGGATTGCTACTTTCTCATTCAACAAAGTCGACCAAGTTGCGCATCATTTAAAAGTTTACAACAGCAGCAAAACATGGTTGATTATTTCATACTCCGTGCATCGACGCTAATAACTTCAGGTTTTCACAAGCTAAGTGCATCACCTCATGAAACATACCAACATCATAACAATCATACTATTTCACTCTTCCCCCTCTTCCGACAATGCAGTCAACTGGGAAGTGAACCGGTAAGAGTCCTCCAAATGGATGTGCCCTTCGTCGCAGAAAAATGGCCTCGAAGGCATCTGCAGGCCGTCCGCCCCGGCCTCCAGCATCTCCATGACCTCGCTCATCGTTGGCCGGTCGCGAGACCTCATCTGGATACACCATAATCCAACGACGCACAACTTTTTCTCCAGCTCATGCATGTCCGCAGAAACAGGAGAAATCTCGCCCGCTTCTTCACGCCGAGACAGCTGGTCGTACACCCATGATGGGTAGTACCCCTGGCTCGAGGTCGCGGCACTTGGATCGGCGTTCCTCCTTCCACCGGCCATCTCCAGGAGCAGCATCCCGAAGCTGTACAGATCGGACTTGCTAGATATGACGCCGAAGCTCCGCGATATCATCTCGGGAGCTATGTAGCCAACGGTTCCCCGCATGGCGCTTAGCGGGACGAAACTGTCGCCCCTTGGGTACAGTTTGGCAAGTCCGAAATCAGCGACCTTTGGGACGAAATTGCCATCAAGAAGAATGTTGTGCGGCTTGATGTCAAAGTGTAGAATCTGCATGTCACATCCCTTATGCAGGTAGTTGACCCCCCCCGGCAATGCCGAGAGCAATCTCGTTGAGCTTGTCCCATGAGAAACTTTTCTCGGGCGAGAAGATGTACTTGTCCAGAGAACCGTGGGGCACGTACTCGTACACTAGGGCCCTTCTCATTTCGTCTGCGCAGAACCCCACTAAACGCACCACATTGAAGTGGTGGATCCTGCCGATGGTGGAAACCTCGCTGATGAAATCTTATCCATTGCAGCTGGAGTTTCCCTATAGCATCTTCACAGCGACATGGGCGCCGCCTGGGAGTAGCACACCCTTGTACACGGAGCCGTAGCCCCCTTGGCCCAGTTTATCTCTGAAATGGCTTGTGACTGCAACAATATCTGTGTAGGCATACCTCGCCGGGCCAATCAGTTGTTGCATTCTCAGAAACTTCTCGACTGCATCAATTGTGATCCTTGTTTTCCAGTACTTGTAGGCTAGGAATGTCCATACGGCCAGGGTGCCAACAAGAACCTACACAATACTGCCCAAGCCCAACAAGTCGACTTATATTAATGTAAATTAGATTAGAGTGTAGCTAGGCATGTATGGCCACTACTAGGGAAAAGACTACCGCAGGCGGACCAAATTAGCCTACCGTAGGCGAATTGCGGTTCGCCTGGGACCACCCCGCCAGCGGTAATGACTTACCGCAGGCGAACCTCAAAGTGCGCCTGGGGTAACTTGACATACCCCAGGCGAACTGGCCCTGGGCGCCTGGGGTAAGCCTTTTACCTGAGGCGAACAGGCACTGTGCGCCTGGGGTACAGATTCGCCTGGGGTATGATTTATTATTCGCCTGGGGTATGGTTTTGCTGTGTAAAAAATAAAAGAAACGAAAATAACAGAATTACAACAAATTGACAGAAATAAATATGAAAATGACAGCAAAATAACAGAAATATTCTCGATCATCAACACATAGTTTCGAACAATAGTCTCGATCATCACCAAATAGTCTCGAAGCGATAGTTTAGTTATAAGTATAGTTCAAACACTAGGAGTACACATAGTTCAAACAAATCGATAGTTTAGTTATCTAGACAAGCAAAACAACAAGTAGCATCAACCACTAGGAGTACAAGGAGTATAAGCACGGCGATGGCGAAGGTGGTCATCCGGGCCCTCGTCTTCTCCGTCTTCTCTCTCGCTAGGTAAGTGGCGTATCGAGATTCCGCCTCAACCATACACAACATACCATGTCATCTGTGCATAGGACAAAACTACGAGTTTAGCATCGAAAGTGATAATAGACCGCAAATAACTATCAAAAATAGAAGCATCAAGGTTTACGAATAAAACACGACAAATAAAGGACTAAAAGTTATATGATGCAAGTGTATACTAACATTTTGTCAATCCTATGGTCTCGGCGGGAACGGACGAACGCCTTCTAGCGTGTTGAATGTCCGGGTGTCACTTTGCTCTCGTAGGTGTGCTTCTATGTCACGGTTGCTCGGTGGTGCGTGGCCGTGGAAGAACAAGCCACCACGAGTGATGACATCCGACGAGAGTATCGTGCAGATCCTCCGCTGGATGCGGCGGAACTCAGCCCGCACATATTCATCGGGGGTGTTGGCCATCTTTGTGGTCAGCTCTCGGAGATGACTTGGTAGCTGGGCCTGTTGGGCATCCTTTAAGTACTCCCTCATCTGAAAGATGACATACCAAGCTTCCAACTCAGATTCTTGCTCCGATTGCTTGAGGCAGGGGAAGTTAGTTACGTGGGTGCACACGTAGGCGCCGGACTATTTTCTCCTTTTTTAGGGGCTTGCCTAAATCGGCGGCGAAGCCGTTGAGGGCACTATTAAGAACAACTCTTATGTCGGTGTAGTCCTTCTTCACCGCCCTACCCGCATCGAGATAAGTGCATTGCGACCAATGCGGTTCCATGACGATGAGTACGCATCCTCCGTTTCTGCACAGAACATTTCGAACAAGCCATCAATATCATCAATCGGAATACTAAGGAGATTCTAGAAAGAATGTAACGACGTGAAGCGGAGAGGACTACTTACTTGGGAAAGTATGGCATGAGAATGGCGTTCTTATCCTTGTTATCTATCAAAAACCCCGTTATGTAAGTCGTGATAAGAACCCGGTCCGCATGTGACCGCAAGTAGTCCTCATTCATGTAGTAGGGGTCCATAATCGCGATGTGCGGGGTATTCTCCATGACCATATCGTGCGCCATGCTGAGCGATACCAGGCGGACAATGCTTCGGTCAAGCTTTCCCAAATGGAAGACCCTGAATATGTCTTCGTATCTGATGAAGAACACCTCTGCGGGGTTTGAATCCACAAAGCCCACGGATCGGGGCACCTTGACCACGTATAGCGGGTAGGAGGGATGTTTCTCACGTAGAAGTTCATTCTCTTTGAACAAAATCCCGTCGTGGATGGTCCTCATGTCACCACCCATGACAACGACAACCTCTGGCGGCAGCATCGGCTGACCTATCTCATGCACCTTCCTCCATGGGACGGCGGGCGGCAAACGGTCCAGGACTCGGAGACCGTTGGCTGGCTACTAGAGGAGGCACCACCTTTCTTCTTCTTGGCTACCGGCCTCTTCCGATTCTTCTTCGGCCTCAAGCAGATGAGAGTGCCGCTTTGTTTTACTGCCTCCTCGGCCGTAGCACGGAGTGTATTTGGGGTAACCAGCGTAGGCTGTGGAGCCGTAAAGGCCGTCTGCTCCTCGGGAGTTTCTTGGGAATAGGTTAGCTTCTTCTGGATATCCGGTTTTCTGGTGGGTAACTCAGAAGAACCGCCCTCTCCGCCATCTACCTTCTTCTGGATATCAAGAGTTCTGGCGGGTAACTCCAGAGGAACCGGCTTCTCGCCATCCAACTGATTTAGGAAATCGTCATTGGGAGCAAGTTCAATATCCATGTAGTCTTCATGGGTCTCATGCTTGTGATGTTGCTCGTCATTGGACGTCTCGTGCTCGGGAGGAGGAGGATCCACCGGAGGTGGAGAGAGGACATTGCCATGTTGGACCTTGTCTTATTGGCTTGCCGCAGGCGCAACCGGTGTAGTGGTGACGGTCATGGCTTGGCTTGGCGCCAACCCTGACGTCGTGTTCAGCCGAATAAGGGCTTTCGGCCATAGCAAGATTTGATTGTCCAGTTGGCCGAGATTCAGCTCGCTGTCGGCATCGGCGGGTTGATTAGGAGGATACAAGTTCTCGAATCCCGGTAGCACCAGATCGACGCGAACCCGAAGCTCGTTGGCCGGTATATCTCTGCAGTGGTACTTGCGGGATAGTGGCTGCAAGATGCTCCCCTTTGCAACATCCTTCAACTCGCTGCCCACTTTAAGCAGGAAGGTGCAACCCGTCGAGTCAGCCTGCGATAACATGCATGGATAGGTCAGAGAGTAGGGTTATATTGAATTGGCTACAGCTTGAGACGGTCAATAATTTACCGTGAGGGCATTGAGCTCGGCTAACGTCGACGGACCACAGGTGATGGTGGGCTCGTCGAGCAACGGGTGGTGGCCGCGCCGGACACGGCCGACGGTCCATCGGGGGCAGGCGCGTCGGGCACGGCGGGGGCGACAGGCACGGCCGACGTCGACGGACCACCGGCGGCGGCCGCGGCGGGCACGACCAACATCGACGGTATGTTGAACGTCGGTAACGGCCCCTGTGAGCCCCCGGCGATGTAGCCACATATTTTTTCAAATACGGCGGGGATGAGCGCATTCATCTTTTCCCCCACCGTTTTCTCAATCTTCTTCTCCATGTTTGTTTCCAAGTCATGGACCTTCTTCTTCAGCGCATCCGTCTCCTCGCTCTTGTTCGCCGCCCGCGACTCCTTAGTGCTGGGCTCAGCCAAGCCATAGTTGGCGTGCTTCTTATTAAGTCCGCCGCCGGTGATACGGCCTAAGTGCGGCCTTTTTAGAGGGTCCTGGCTCTTTGCCTTGTTGTACCCCCTGATGAAGGCTTATCCCACGCGACTTTGGCCGTCGACGTCTGCGACGAGGAAGATTCAAGTTGTTGTTCTTGTAGCTGCAGAAGCAACATATGAACGGTTTAGAAATGGTTTCGTACTAGAATGAATCATGGACTTGATGATGATGAGTTGCATGAAATGGTAAATTTCTTACCACTAGCTTCTCAACCTTCTTCACGCTATCGTCCGTGACCAAAATAACACCCTCCACCATCTTCGGGTCCGAGACAAGTTCCCCGGTCGGAGTTACTTTTCTGTACCTCGACCTCATGAATTTCTGGAAATGCGGGTCATGGGCATACTTGGCGTAAGGGTTCTCAATCCCTTTTTCAATGTAGGCCTGGTCCTCTTTCGCCCAAACTGGCTCCTTCCCGTCGTAGCCACGACAGCCGAGATTGTGGACCGATGTTCTTCGGCGCTAGGTCCTTCCCCCAGTCCGTTTGATTCTTAGTGAAATCAAGCGACTGGTTATCTAGGAAAGTCTTGAAGTCATTAGGCGTAATCCGCGGGAAGTGGCGATGGATCTCTTCGAATGGTGTCGATTCCCTAATCATCGCCCTCACCGTAGTCTTGTAATTGCTCAGGGCTTTGGTGAATCTAGTGAGGGCAAGTTTGTTCACCAGGTTGCCCGTCAGATTCTCGTTGTAGGGGGGAGGGAACTCGTACCGCGCGTGCAGCCTCGAGATGAGTTGGGCGCGCAGAGTTGGCTTGTTCTTGAGAGTCGGCTCGTTCACATTGACGACGTGTCGAAGGATCGCGCCAAGTTGGAGGAAGTACCCCTTCACAAGGTCCAATGGCATCACAGGCGTGCCACTGGAAGGATCCACCTCCGTGAATTTCTCTCGAACGGTGCCGACCTTGTTCGGAGCTCGCTGTCGACGCTTCTTTCCAGTCGTGCTGCTCCCTGAGGGACCCCCGGCGCCACTATCAGTGGTTTCCTCCTCGCCACCGGTGAGCCCATCATCATTGTGGGGCTCGACATCGGGGGGCTGGTCAGTTTGCATCCGATTGTCACCGCCATCATTGGCTCTCTCTTCCTCTTGCGACTCTCGGGCCATAAGGATGTAGTGGTCCAATAAAGCCGGATCCGTAGTAGAAGAAGACATGCCTAGCTAGCAGTAGACAAAACATATACTAGGTTAGTCACCGGAAAAATTCGGCATGACCTCGGCTATAAATGGTCATGCCGGAGTGCTAGAAATTCGCCGGAACGGAAATGAATCAACGTTCCGGCAAAACATTGGCACTCAATGTACCTGCAACATAAATTGAATGCACACATGGCCACAAAAACAGTTTCTTGCATTGCTGTCATCACATGGCACAAAAACTCCCAGGAAATTCATATATCATGCCAAAAAAAACTTCCATATTGGCTGCAGCAATTAGCTCCCAGGTATTATCTTCCATATTGAAGATGGAACAGATTATAATCTATTTTTTGCTTGGTCTGGGCAGAATAGCTTACAGGTATTATCTTTGCTAGCGTTTTAAGACCAAAGGTGATCTTTTATGTATTCCCTCGCTAATAACCATTTCACATTTCCAATTAGATGTAAAAGCCAACATGGTCTACTATTGATTGGTTCTTTTTATGCATGTGTATGGCACATGATACTAAAATTGGTTAGTGCATTTGGATGCAGGAAGAGAGAGTTGCTGCAGTTTCATTGATGTCAAGCATGGCTGATACAGTAAAAGGTCCTGCAGTTCATTTACCTAAATATTAATTGATCCTGAGTTGTTTTTCCTAGTATTGAAGTCATTGATCATATTCAAGGTATAATTATCGTGCTGTGCAGTTCATGGGGAAGAAACATTTGGGATGGGGTAGAACACAAGGGATGGAGCCACAGAATGCACAAGGGATGGGATGGGGAAGAACACCCGGGCGCTGGGCTTGGAAGAGGGGGGGCTGACCTGGGTTTGGCGTGGGCGTGGGCGACGGCGGCGTGGGTGATGACGGCCGGCATGGACGATGATGATGAGAGGGACGGCGCGCGGCGTGCTCCCGCTCCTCCTCCCCTGCTGCTCCCGCTCCTCCTCCCCTGCTGCTCCTGCTCCTCCTCCTGCTGCTGCTCCCGCTCCTCCTGCTGCTGCTCGACAACGACGACGGCGGCGTGCGATGAGAGAGACGACGGCGGCGTGCGGTTTGGGGATCGAGAGGAAACTGCCGATCTGTTCTGCGCGAGAGAGAAAGGAAGTGTGCGGGCTGGGGGTTAGCGCAGAGCGAGGACTTACCCCAGGCGCAAAACGAGTGATATGCGCCTGCGCTATCATTTACCCCAGACGAATAGAACCAAATGCGCCTGCGCTAAAGTTCGTAGCTCTTCGTTATGCGCGGGCCCACAGAGCCGTACCCAGGCGCATAACCAGAAAATGCGCCTGCTCTAACATTTAGAACCGGTTTGTGATACAAACCGGTTCTAAAGGGTCTGTCCCCTGGGCCCCCTCCCTGCAGCAAATGGCTGCTAGGCCTTTAGGACCGGTTTGTGTTACAAAACGGTCCTAAAGGCCTAGCTGCCATTTGCGAACACAAACCGGTCCTAAAGGCCTAGCGGCCATTTGCTGCAGGGAGGGGGCCCAGGGGACAGACCCTTTAGAACCGGTTTGTATCACAAACCGGTTCCAATGTGCTTGGCTCGATACCCTGTTATGCGCGGGCCCACAGAGTCATACCCCAGGCGCATAACCTAGAAAATGCGCCTGCGCTAAAATTCGTAGGGTTTTGGTTTGCGTGGGCCCACATAGCCTTAGCCCAGGCGCATGTTCTGTCAAATGCGCCTGTGATAAAGTTTACCCCAGACGCATATTCTCGCAGATGCGCCTGTGCTAAGATTTTCTAAATTAGACAGCCCACCCCGGCCCGGGATACATCGAGCAATACAAATGCTATTATATGGGGCTCCCACATTGTTTTTCACTTAAAAATTACATACATATGAAAGTTAACAGGTGCAAAAATATTTAGTGTCGCATCAAGCGTAAATAGATTGATTTAGCGAGATACCGGCAAGTGTTTCTCTCTGAAAACACATTGTACATAGTAGCTATTAGCATGTTATATCGCACATATCGCGAGTATTTCCCTCTCTCAACCTTTCGTCACAAGCTTACTCTTTCCTTTCTTGGTCGATGTTGAATACGTGACCGCCATATCGTGACTTCTTCTTGTAAATGGAAGACCTGCCCTAGGTAGTGTGGTCCTGCTTCTTCTTGTGGTGTATGGTGCATCGTCTTCACCGGGTTCTTCCATCATCGGGTCTCCGACTAAGCCGTCGAAGTCCTTCTCATCGGCGACTCCATCCATTCCGACGAGGGCCCTTTTTCCTCTCCTTACGACAACACGACTAGGCTTTGCCGGGTCGGTTATGAAGAAGCATTGCTCCACGTGCTTAGCCAATACCCAGGGCTCATTTTGCGCGGTGGGGTTCTTGGACTTGGGTTTGTTGGCTTCAGACATCGACATAGTGGTAAAATAATCGTCTTCTTTCGTGACGTTTGTAGCCCATATGGACCATCGGCATCTTTACCCCAACGTAGTCAAGCTCCTAGATTTCCTCGATCTTTCCGTAGTATCTTCTAATCTCTTCGCCCGTGTAAGATTCCATCGTTATAGACGAGTTTTGATAGTCGCTACTTTTGTCTGTTTCCTCCCTGTAGAATATGTACCCATTGATGTCGTATGCTTGATAATTCATCAGATTGGGCGTGGGGCCATATGACAAGGCCAATACAATTTTATCTTTCTGACATGTCATTGGCGGGGGATCGGCATCAATCTGCTTCTTGAACCATGTCGCGAAAGAGGAGTTGTGTGCTCTAAATATCTCATCTTCCGTCATCGGCCTGCGAGCACTGTTTTTTATCGCGGTTTTGTGCTCTTCTTTCCAAGGGTCGACATCGTCGATGTGTTGTAACACTACTAGGTGGGCCCTTTCAAAGTCGGCTCTCCGACCACAGGAGTCCACGTCCATTACCCTTTTGCCAGTCTTGTGGCCTACCCCCATGAACCTGTCAAGGTGCTTGTTTGCGGGCAAACCAACAGCTGGCCTCTCATCGCCTAGAAAATTCTTGCAGAAAGAGATGCATTCTTCGGTGTGCCCTGTTACGAACGAATGATTTGATGATCCCGTTCATTCTTTCTAACGCCATCATGTTGTGCAAGAATGCCGGCCCAAGATTGGTGATATCGTCCACGATATGGACCAAGAGATGTACCATAATATCAAAGAAGGCAGGTGGGAAGTACATCTCAAGCTCGCATAGGATGGTGACGATCTCTTCCTGCAGCCTTCCGAGTTTGTTCACGCTTATCGACTTCCGAGTGATGACGTCGAAAAAGTTACAGAGGCCAGTGAGCGTTTGACGGACGTGCGGTTCCATTATCCCTCTGATTGCAACTGGAAGTATCTGCGTCATCATCACGTGACAGTCATGAGACTTCATCCCGCTGAAGATTTTTTTCTCCGCGTCTAGGTATCTGCTTATCAGCCCCGCGTAACCTAAGGGAAATTTCACTCCGAGGAGGCATGTGAATATTTGCGCGAGCTCGTCGGGGCTTAGAGTGAAGCAAGAGGGTGTCAGGCGGTGAGTTTGGTGTTTCTTAGCCCTTTTCCGCTTGCGGTCGTCCATCTCCTCCACCTCATCCTCCGTCCTCCTCCGTCTGTTCACGCGTAGAAGGCGGTAAGTGAAGCTCGCTCCTGATATTCAGGACCATCAGGTCGTATCTTGATTTTGGCCCGTCTTTGGTCCTATCTGGCATGTTGAACAGGGTGCCAAGCAAGCTCTCACATACATTCTTCGTGATATGCATGACATCAAGGCAGTGAGGCACTCCGAGGATTGGCCAGTATCGCAAGTCCCAAAACACGGACCTCCTTTTCCATACCCCCAAGAGCGGTCCTTCTGGCGGAGGACACTTTTTCTCTCCTTGCTTCCGCTTCTGTATCTTTCCCGACGGAGGACACGTTTTCCAATTCTTCAATAGAGTATCGATCTCTTCTCCTCTTCTCTTGCGTGGAGGTAGATCGAGCTCATCTTTACCGTTGAACAGGTCTCCGCGCTTTCTCCACGGGTCGTTCTGTGGTAGCCACATTCGATGCCTCATGTATACGGTTTTAGAAGATCCGGGATCCTTGTGTAGCTGTAGAAACGGGGTAAATTCCATGCACCTGACACAAGCCTTGTGTCCATGGCACACCTGACACGCAATATATCCGTATCCGAGATAGTCCTGCACCGTCGTGATCAGTGCGGCTCTCATACGAAAAGTTTCTTTTTTGAAGGCGTCCCATGTTTCCACCCCTTCCTCCCACAACGTGTCTAGCTCCTCCTTCAATAGCTCGAGATACAGGTTGATATCGCTCCCTGGCTGGGTCGGCCCTTGAATCAGCATACTCATGTGTATGTACTTCCTCTTCAGACACAGCCACGGGGGGAGGTTGTACATCCATACAAACACGGGCCAGGTGCTATGTTTGCTGCTGTGGTTGCCAAACGGATTGAGACCGTCGGTGCTCGCACCAAGCCTGATGTTCCTTGGGTCGTTCCCGAATTCTTCATTGAATGCGTCTAATACTTTCCACTGACGTGCATCCGAAGGGTGTGTTAGCACTGATTTTTCAACACGTTCTGGATCGCTCAGCACCGCCTTCTTTCTGTCCTCGTGCCAGCGCATGAGCTTTGCTTCCTTGGGGTCCACGAAGTACCGCTGCAGACGGGGAATGAGTGGAAAGTACCACACAACTTTCCTAGGAGCTTTCTTCGTCCCCCTCTTGTAACGACCAGCACCGCACACCAGACATTTGATCTGGTCCGCGTGCTCGTTACGATAAATTATGCAGTCACGGACGCAAGCGTGGTATTTTGTGTGCGGTAAATCGAGGGGGCACACGATTTTCTTGGCCTCCTGTAGACTACTAGCACATGTGTTCCCTTCAGGTAAGTGCGTCTTCAGGTATCGCAGAAGATCGTCTATGCTTGTGTCGGTCCATCCGTGTTTTGCCTTCATCTCTAGAAGATCCAGAGCAACTCTCAAGCGTGACTCCTCCGCCCCGCGACTTGCGTCATACAACGGAGTTGCAGAGTCTATCTCTAGTTGCGTGATCTTAGATTTACGTATGGCGTCGGTCTACGTGTTCTTGAGAAGAAGATCTTGAACATGAGGGTCCCGCACGACTGAAGTTAGCGGAGTGTTCATGTCCTCGTCTTGTTGTTGATCACCATGACTCCCTTCTTCTTCATTATAGTCGTCTCTGTCGAAAGCCTCTTCGTCCTCTCCATTGCCATGTTCAGACTCCTCCTGATCATCTTCACATGTCGCCGCCCAATTGGTCTCGACGTGATCATCGTCTTCATCATCATCCATCCACTTAGTGTGGCCCTCCATGAAACTATACCTGAGCAAGTGCTTCTCCACATTACCAGAATCTGGTTTGAACAAAGACCCCAGCTTGCATTTCCGACACGGACACTCTATCTCACGTACCAAAAACAAACTTGCAGATAGCAATAACCGATACTATAGTTGCAATGACCGAAACGGACTTTTTTGTGGAGTTTGGGAACTGATCAGTCACACATTGATAGAAGTGCACCTCGGTCCAGAAAAAAGCATGAGTCCAATTCATTATGCTTGCACCCGATATTTGCTCCTTGAAGTAGCTGCAAATCATACCATTACAAAGAAATGGATTTAGAAGGGTGCATGAGCATGGTTAGGGTAAATTCCACTTGCATATTATTTTGATCCCATTTTCGGAAAACACCAGGGTTTGGTTTCCTCTGAACCATGGCACCATGTATTCGACTATGTGGCTGGTCATGCGTGCAGGGACACAGGTCTCATAGCATGGTATTGTGAAAATAAAATAAAAAAACCCATGAAAGTGCATTTTGCTCTTTTCGATAATTGTAAGAGGAATAACATATTTGTGCGACGAACTATGTCGTGTAACTGCAATTTTATAAATTACTGCTGTTCCCTCCTGGGTTAACCATTTGTGTGCTGCACCCATCAGTGTATTTATACGTTTTGAGGTAGGTTGGCTTAACAACCCCAAAGTTAATTCTTCAAAGTAGGGGGGAGAGAGACTAAATTCAGGAGGGAATTGAACAATAGGGTGATTACCTGGTTGAATTGTTGAGGCATGTATTGATGTTCTTTCTTAACACCTCAGAGTCAGAATCAAGTCTGACAGTAAACCCCTTGGTTATGAGTTGTGTGAGATCTGCGTAACTTGCATTCCATATAGCTTCCGATAATCCGTAGAATACACCTCATCAAATGGAAACATGGCCAGGTATCCACAGTAAGGTTCAAGTTCATCAACAATACATCGAGCTACATAACTAGACACCCATACATAAACATGTGAATTGTCGACACACATGGAAGCAACAGGCTTATATGCACTATTACTAGTTACTGCTCTCGAACAATTAGCGAAACATGCTATGAAGTTGTCTCCAGTGTCCAAATCCATAAAGCCATGTGAATCAAGTCTGCCTTCATCTAGCCCTGAATAAGGAAGGTAATTCCACAGAGGAAGAGGGCAGCTGCTGTTGGTAGCAAAGTTAGGATCCATGACCCTGAAAGTAGGAAACGGTGTAGTTGATGGCAGTCACGTAGTATGTTGCTGTGTTGATGCGGATTGTAGTCTTGCTACTGGTGCAAACCAGCTCGTATGCTTCAACGCCGCAGCTAAGAGGATCACCTCGCCGGCGGAAAGGATATGATATGTCTTGGAGATGTCCACAGGAGAAAGATGGGCATCCATCATCTCCTCCATGGACAAGATCTGCTGCAGAAACTGCAGCGAGGAAGAAGACAATAAAAAAACCTTGTATGGTAACAGAAGGATGGAATGCACCGGGGTTCCCCATGACTGCTGGACAGATGCAGTAGGGAGTTGATATCCTAGCTACTTTGGTTAAGAGTACTAAGGCTGGCAAGGGGTTGGCCTCGACTAGTATCAATTAACAGTGTGATTGGAAATTATTGGCTTTAGTATGTGTACACGGCGCGCAAAAGAGGAAGGTTGTGTGGCTAGGGACAAAAGACGACTCAGTTTGGGAGTCCTGCGTCCCATGACGGTGTAATTAATTTCTTCCAAAGACGACAAAGACTAGAAGCTGCCGATAGATCATGTATTTGGTGATCATGTAGCAGGGGACTTCTTCGTCAAGGCATCTTCATGGATCACCTCGCCGACGGAAAGGATACGCGACAAGGGATTTGACTAGTTTGTGATATCCAACCAAATAAAATAATTAATACACTAGTGTGCCTAACTTTTGACCGGAAAGAGGAAGACTGGACTGAAGCACAACTGCCAACTGCCAACCGACACATATTTAATCTTCATGTAATAGGGACTGGACTGAAGCAAGTTCACGTCATACCCAAGCCACTACTAGATCAAGAACATTTGAAAAGTTCCCCTACGACCCTGACTGCTTACCTATAGACGACAAGGAGCAAATGCTGCTGCTTTTTTTTTTTTTTGGATACTTCTTATTCTTCTTCCTCTTCATCTGGGATAGCAGAAAGATGAGTAGATTAGTTGTCATAGCCCTCCTGTTGCTGCCTCTAACCAACCATGGAATCGAGTTGGCCATGGCATGGGATGATAAAGATTTCTTCAAACACTGCCCACCATCGCAGTGCAGTCAACATGGCCCAGAGATCAGGTACCCTTTCTGCCTTGAATCAAGCAATACATCATCATGTGGATGTGGCAGCAGATCAATCAGGAAATTAACATGCTCTGGTCAAGACACCATCCTAGTTCACCCACTTTTTGGCCCACACAATGTCCGCGCCATAGATTACAAACGTTCTTCCATGAAGATCATCTCGCTGCTAGATCCCTGCCAACTGCTCCAGCAGAAGCTCATCATCTCCAGAGGGTCATCATCTCCACAAGTTGATGATTCGGACGTTGAAAAGCAAGTATACATTTTCAGCTGAGCATCTCTAGTATGCTGTTCAAGAGCGTTCACACCTGGTATTGCTGATGGAATTGCAGGCCCACTTCTTGTATTTTGTGGATGGTGTTGAAGATATCTCTCGTCTTCCGTTGGACTGCAAGGTGTTACACGCAATAGCAAAACAACGATGAAGTTAAACAAGATCGAACCAACGGGGACACGAGATTTTAACGTGGAAAACGCTTCCAACAAGGAAGAGAAAACCCACGGGCGCCAGCCAGCAATACTTCACTATTTCGGGTGAGGTTACAGTCGCGCCGGGATTTACAATGTGTGGCTTATCCCGTGCGACGGCTTACAAGAGGTATATAAAATGCGGTCTTGACCTAACTAGGTCGGTAACTGTGAATCCAACTCCAACTCGGTATCAACTCGTACCGTACCTCGTTGCGCCTACAGCTCCACTCGTCAGAAGTTCGGCCTTTATCAGTATATACGAATATGAATTTGGATCACACCAAAATAACACTCCACCTTGAAACAAATTCCCTCTTGTAGCATGAATGAGAACCTTCACCCGAAACACACAAAGAAAACACCTTCGGCGCCAAATAGCCTCTTGGGCTAAACAGTGATACCAACTAAGCTTGAGCAAAGCTCAAACTTAGCAATAGAAACTGGCTTTGTCATCATATCAGCAGGATTATCATGAGTACTAATCTTGCATACCTTCACCTTACCTTGTGCAACAACATCACACACATAATGGTACATCACATCAATGTGCTTTGTTCTCTCATGGAACATCTGATCCTTAGTAAGGTAAATAGCACTCTGACTGACACAAAATAGGTTAATGCAAGTATCATCTCCACAAAGCTCAGCAAATAGGCCTTTCAACCAAACTGACTCTTTGCATGCTTCAGCAATAGCCATATACTCAGCCTCAGTAGTAGATTGTGCAACAACATCCTGCAAGGTAGCCTTCCAGCTAACGGCACATCCACTAATTGTAAACACTTAACCTGTGAGGGATCTCCTCTTATCCAAGTCGGCAGCATAATATGAATCCACATAGCCTGCGAGTCTCTCACCAGTCTTGC
>JAPCYS010003506.1:135000-235373 GCA_028641055.1 Alopecurus myosuroides
CCTAAAAAGCTTAACTAAAATTTTTCTGGAATTTTTCTTAAATAAAACCTTAACAGTTTTCTTCCAAAAGCATTTGCTACAAAAAAATAAAACAGAGAAATAATAAAAAGGAGAGAAGGAGGCAGCAGCTAACCTAACTACCTCCCAGCCCAGCCCAACTACCCTAATCTGGCCTAGTACCCCTTCGAGATCTCCTTCTACCTGTACGGCAGCGAGATGCTGCTGTCCACGTCAATGGCAGCGGCCATGGACGGCACCCCTCGCCCAAGTTCCTACAAAGCCCTAGGGTTCCCCCTAGAGGCCCTAACCTTTCTCCTCCCATCCTCCACACCCCCGCCGCCAACCGATCCACCTCGCTGCATCCTTCTTCCCTCTTGCTGCTTCTGCTCTTGAACAATTCTGACCTTCCCTCACCGGAGAAGTAGCCGCACGGCGACGGAGCTTGAGCAGCGGCCAGGGACTGCTGACCGCGGGAATGGAGACCTCGCAACCTCGTCTTCCCCCTGCGCCCCACGGAAGCCGCCGACGCCCTCCGGGAAGCCGCCGCCGTGAAGCTTTTGTCGCCGGCGTTCGCCTCCCTGCTGCTGCCCTGCACGTCCGTCCCGACTGCCTCCTGCCTTCCCATCGAGGTGAGGTCTTCCCTCCTCGATCGCTCCCCCCATCTCCTCCTCCCTCATCTCCTTTCCCCCTTGGCCGCCCCTCTCCGGCGAGCCCACGGCGCCCTAGCGAGAGCGGCCATGGCGTCCTCCCTCTGATCGCTGCTCTCTGTACCTGTCCGCTCAGATTCAGTCAATGTTCGGTTAACTTTCGAAACCAAAGCACTTACCCCCGAGTTCCCCTGTTCTATCACAAAAACCGCACCATCCCACTGGTTCCACACCCTTGCGCAGCCAGGAGGTGGGGGGATCGAGTCCCCCTCTCCCAATAAAAACAACCTTTTTAATTTCAAATAATTTGGTCACAAAACTTTCTGGTATTCACCAATAGGCCCCTGGCACTTATTTCTAGCCCCTGGAAAATATTTTTCAAGTCCCTAGATCCATAAAAATGGCAGATTTGCACCCAATTTTGGAAATTGCATAAATAAATCATCCTAACTCCAAATTCAACATTTTTTTATATGTTTTCAATACCAAATTAAATATTCTATCCAAATATAAAATTTGTTTACTGTTTTGAATATTTTAAATTGGCGCAATATTTGAAAACTTGTCAAATTCACTTAATTTGCAAAATTCATAACTTGTTCATAAAAATTCCAAATTTCACAAACCAAATATGTTTTCCAATCAATTTTTCATGTACTTTCCAAATATAAATTTTGTTTGCTGTTTTGAATAATTTAAATTGCTGAAAAAAACTGTTTCTTAATTAATGCATTTAAAATTGCCAAAATAATAACTTGCTCATTTTAAATCCAATTTCACAAATGAATATGTTTTCCATGCAAAATTAAACCCTCTTTCCAATATAAACTTTGTTTTTGTTTTGAGTAATTAAAATTGGTTAAATAATTTAATCCTTGTTTAATTCATTTAATTGCTAAATTCATAACTTGATCAAATCAAATTCTTTTGGGACATATAAAATATGTTTTCAAACCATAAAATCATAACCTTTTCAATATAAACTTTGTTATCTACTTTGAACACTTTAACTTGATGAAAACAACAATTACTTGTGTGACATCAATAAGGAACCAAAAATTCTTAACATGACAAATAAAATCCCACACTTGTTTTATTCCTTTCCATTTGCATCTAAATTGTTTACTTGTTATCATCATGCATGCATCATGTTTAACTACTTACATTGTTAATCAAATGTAGATCATTGCTTCAACCTAAACCATTTGCATCCATATGCAGTTCACATTGCATATGGGTCCAATTAAATTGTGTTCTCTTGTCAATTAGTTTATTCTGATGCATCTATTAACATGACATGCATCATCCCATGTTTGTGCACCTATGCCATGATATTGATTGTTTATCTTTCTGCATGTTTGTTTGCTTCTTCCCGGACATACGACGACGTTGAGACCGACGATACTTACGGACATCCCTTCTAAGGATTTAGCTCAGTACCAGGCTACTGGGTTTGCAGGCAAGTTATCACTCACTGAACCACTGTGTTCCTTTCAACATTGGTTACGATACTTTCGTTGTTCTTTTCTGCTAGCCTTAGTAGTAGTTGTTTCTGTTACGAACCTATCACATGAATCCCTTACCTGATATTGCCTCATCCCCCTTCCTACAACCCATTGTTTGAGCCAGTGTCTCACTAGCATGCTTAGGTTGCTTTTGCTCGAGTCTGTTACCGTTACTTACTGTTACTTTTCTATTACGTTGTGGGGGCTCGATGTTAATCAATCAATCATGCTAATGATATTGTTAAATAATAAGTTGAGGATAAGGCACCAGCAGGAGGCCCATGAGAGGTTTTGAGCCTGCTAGTGTCGACCTAATAGGAAAGGGTCTTGTCTACTGATCCATGATGAGCGCACTACCCGCATTTGGGAAGCGAGTATGGGCGCCCCCCTCAACTTGACTGATTCGCATCTCGTCCAAATCGCCTCATTTAGTTCGTGTTTTCCATTTGCCGCATGCATGTTTTGCGAGCCCAGGCCAGGGTGGAACTTTGTAGTCGGCATATAGGGGGACACGGTCTTAGAGTGCTATGAGGGTCCCTTTTCTTCGGGGCTGATTAGCGTGCGCCCAAGGTTCTTTGGGCTTGATGCGAAGAATGGTTGGTTGTGTTGAGTGCCCCGCTTGGTGGGAGGCATCCCATCTGGCGGGATATTCATGAGTGTACGGCCAAATTGGTGCAACCCTGCAGGGATAATCTTCTCGAGAAGCGTGTTTTCGCGGTTATGGATTACTTGGTGAAAGTACTGGCTAACAAGTACTCAGGACAACTTAAACATAATGATCAAACATGTTACACCCAATGATTAATAACTTGACTAGTAATAGGTTGATGACACAATAAACTTGATTCACCTTTATACAACTGTGTGAGTTATCCTCGGATTGCTTCTTCGGATAAGGGGCGAGATCCAGGATGGGTTTGTTTGAAGTTATCTTTCAGTTGGTTACAATCCTCGATCTTATCTCCTTTCTGTTAGCGGAAGTGGGATAGAATCTCTGTAGTTGGTTTAGCGCAGCCAGTTGCAGCATCTTTTATATCCCTTTCCTTCCGTTGAACCCAAAGCATCTGTGCTTGGTGTTGACGGGTTACACTTTGGTGAACTGTGAGTCTTGTTGCCAGTACGTTTATGTACTGACCCCTTGGGGCTGTGGTTTACGCAGACGACGTTTCGAGGATCTACATGGTGGCTACTACGTGGAGTATGACGAGACTGCTGAGAGTAGATAGGGACCCGGGCAGGATCCGAGACTTCGTGGATGGGCTCGTCTGTTTGTTTCCGGCCTCTTAGGCCTATTTGGTTCTTGTCTGTACTCAGACATGTTGAATGCTTCCGCTGTATGGTAATGATGTATTGTTGGGGCATGTGCCCTCTGAATGATTGTATTTGCTATCTCTGCTTAATGAGAGCTATTTGCAAGTTATTTCAATCTTTTGTGTCGTAGAGATCTGTTGTGATATCACTTGTTAAACGCCGTTGACGTTACCATGTGTGTATGGTTTGAAGTACGTCGACGGAAGTGCCTTTGATCTCTAGTGGATAGTTTACATCGACGATGGAATAGCAGGGCTTGTGTTGTCGCGCATAACGCAGGCCTACCAGGAAGCTGGGACGTGGGAGCAGTTATGCCCCATAATCCAAGCATCTGCTATCCAGTTCGTACGGTGAGTATCCCCTAGAAATCAGGGTGCGACAAATGGTATCAGAGCCTGTCTGCCTGTAGGATCCCTTTTTACTGGTCGCAGTTGAGTCTAGAAACTATTTTGTAGCTATATAGGAAAAATGAAACGTGAGAGTAGGAATTCTGTTCTTTTTTCTTCTTTCCCCACCCACCCTCCCTTTTTCTGGTAAGGAAGTGCAACGTTGTTTTCCCTTCTCATCTAAACTTTCAAGTTAGGATTTCACGAATCCTGGTTTCTCTAGGATGCTATATCTACTAGACCATAGAATGGAGGTGGTTGTAACATGATTTATCATGTTGCCTACTCATGATTGAGAACGGAGGCGTTAAGCCCCGGAAGCAAATCCTCTATTCCTTAAGCAGTAGATAATGATCCTTTAGAAGCCCGGATGGGTTTTTCCGTAGTACCTCAGGAGTTTTGTTCTTGTTTCTCCCCGATGTTGTTATCCTGTTCTTCTCAACATCCTAACGTCCGTTGAAATCTTGTTGTTGTTTTCCACTTCAATTCTTCTACCGGCGTCTAATCAAAGTTTTCCCCGTTCATCTGCTAAACTCTGTTTCAGCTAAAGTGTTGTTTCATACCGGAGCATCACATTCTTTTGTGTCAAAGATCTTTTCCACAACATACAACCTAATTCTGGTTCCACTAAGCAATCAAATCACCGTTCAGTCTTCGGAATCTCAAGTGTTGACTTCCAACATAAGTAAGAACAATCCAATTCTAATGGGAGGCCACATATTCCTCGTTACTCTCATGTTGATGATTCTGACATTGGTGTTATTCTTGGTGTTACATTGATGTCAATAACTCTGTTCCACCATTCTAGCCAGATAATCTATTCTCCAAATGAATCAAATCCTATCCAGCTATACACCCTAGACACAAAAACCTCTCCCGTTACTTGAAAATGTTCCGGTGGTTTCCAAATTCCCTGACGTCTATCCAATGTGCACGATGTGTTTCAAGTGTCACAGCTCAAGAAGATCTTCCCAACAAGTATCCGGACCCTTTCTTTTCTCAGTAGGAATCTCGGGGCGCGATTCCTTCAAGGGGGGGCGTTTTGTAACATCCAAGTATGAAAACATACCTTAGTGGTTCAATTTCTTGTTTACTTTCAAGCAATGCATCATGTCATCATCTCATTGCATTTGTTTTATTTATGTTTGCATTGTTTTCATAATGAATCAACAGTTGTTTTCACACTTGTCTGTTACAATCTTTTCAAATAAAGAATTGCAAAACAAAACCTTTCATTGTTTTCCAAATAATTCAATTATGATCACTTCTCAAATTGTTGGTTCTTAATCAAATCATTATCAATCAACCAATCACCTTTTAACTTCCAAATCACCTTTTAACTACCAAACCAAGTTTCAAATCAGTATCTATTTGAACCCATCAATTTCACCACATGTTTGTATTCTTAAAATCATATTTTAAACCTAGAGGTAACCCTATTCAAATGCTTGTTTTTAATAATGGTTTATTAATAATAAAATCCCTCTATTTTGGGTTCAATACAAACTACCATTTTAAAACTTAATTTTTGAAATCCAAAGTGGGAATATGTTTTCTAATTACCTAAAAAGCTTAACTAAATTTTTCTGGAATTTTTCTTAAATAAAACCTTAACAGTTTTCTTCCAAAAGCATTTGCTACAAAAAAGTAAAACAGAGAAATAATAAAAAGGAGAGAAGGAGGCAGCAGCTAACCTAACTACCTCCCAGCCCAGCCCAACTACCCTAATCTGGCCCAGTACCCCTTCGAGATCTCCTTCTACCTGTACGGCAGCGAGATGCTGTTGTCCACGTCAATGGCAGCGGCCATGGACGGCCACCCCTCGCCCAAGTTCCCTACAAAGCCCCTAGGGTTCCCCCTAGAGGCCCTAACCTTCTCCTCCTCCCATCCTCCACACCCCCGCCGCCAACCGATCCACCTCGCTGCATCCCTTCTTCCCTCTTGCTGCTTCTGCTCTCTCTGAACAATTCTGAACCTTCCCTCGCCGGAGAAGTAGCCGCACGGCGACGGAGCTTGAGCAGCGGCCAGGGACCGCTGACCGCGGGAATGGAGACCTCGCAACCTCGTCTTCCCCCTGCGCCCCACGGAAGCCGCCGACGCCCTCCGGGAAGCCGCCGCCGTGAAGCTTTTGTCGCCGGCGTTCGCCTCCCTGCTGCTGCCCTGCACGTCCGCCCCGACTACCTCCTGCCTTCCCATCGAGGTGAGGTCTTCCCTCCCTCCGATCGCTCCCCCCACTCTCCTCCTCCCTCATCTCCTTTCCCCCCTTGGCCGCCCCCTCTCCGGCGAGCCCACGGCGCCCTAGCGAGAGCGGCCATGGCGTCCTCCCTCTGATCGCTGCTCTCTGTACCTGTCCGCTCAGATTCAGTCAATGTTCAGTTAACTTTCGAAACCAAAGCACTTACCCCCGAGTTCCCCTGTTCTATCACAAAAACCGCACCATCCCACTGGTTCCACACCCCTTGCGCAGCCAGGAGGTGGGGGGATCGAGTCCCCCCTCTCCCAATAAAAACAACCTTTTTAATTTCAAATAATTTGGTCACAAAACTTTCTGGTATTCACCAATAGGCCCCTGGCACTTATTTCTAGCCCCTGGAAAATATTTTTTCAAGTCCCTAGATCCATAAAAATGGCAGATTTGCACCCAATTTGGAAATTGCATAAATAAATCATCCTAACTCCAAATTCAACATTTTTTATATGTTTTCAATACCAAATTAAATATTCTATCCAAATATAAAATTTGTTTACTGTTTTGAATATTTTAAATTGGCGCAATATTTGAAAACTTGTCAAATTCACTTAAATTTGCAAAATTCATAACTTGTTCATAAAAATTCCAAATTTCACAAACCAAATATGTTTTCCAATCAATTTTTCATGTACTTTCCAAATATAAATTTTGTTTGCTGTTTTGAATAATTTAAATTGCTGAAAACAACTGTTTCTTAATTAATGCATTTAAAATTGCCAAAATAATAACTTGCTCATTTTAAATCCAATTTCAACAAATGAAATATGTTTTCCATGCAAAATTAAACCCTCTTTCCAAATATAAACTTTGTTTTATGTTTTGAGTAATTAAAATTGGTTAAATAATTTAATCCTTGTTTAATTCATTTAATATTGCTAAATTCATAACTTGATCAAATCAAATTCTTTTGGGACATATAAAATATGTTTTCAAACCATAAAATCATAAACTTTTCAAATATAAACTTTGTTATCTACTTTGAACACTTTAACTTGATGAAAACAACAATTACTTGTGTGACATCAATAAGGAACCAAAAATTCTTAACATGACAAATAAAATCCCACACTTGTTTTATTCCTTTCCATTTGCATCTAAATTGTTTACTTCTTGTTATCATCATGCATGCATCATGTTTAACTACTTACACTTGTTAATCAAATGTAGATCATTGCTTCAACCTAAACCATTTGCATCCATATGCAGTTCACATTGCATATGGGTCCAATTAAATTGTGTTCTCTTGTCAATTAGTTTATTCTGATGCATCTATTAACATGACATGCATCATCCCATGTTTGTGCACATATGCCATGATATTGATTGTTTATCTTTCTGCAATGTTTGTTTGCTTCTTCCCGGACATACGACGACATTGAGACCGACGATACTTACGACATCCCTTCTAAGGATTTAGCTCAGTACCAGGCTACTGGGTTTTGCAGGCAAGTTATCACTCACATGAACCACTGTGTTCCTTTCAACATTGGTTACCGATACTTTCCGTTGTTCTTTTCTGCTAGCCTTAGTAGTAGTTGTTTCTGTTACGAACCTATCACATGAATCCCTTAACCCTGATATTGCCTCATCCCCCTTCCTACAACCCATTGTTTGAGCCAGTGTCTCACTAGCATGCTTAGGTTGCTTTTGCTCGAGTCTGTTACCCGTTACTTACTGTTACTCTTTCTATTACGTTGTGGGGGCTCGATGTTAATCAATCAATCATGCTAATGATATTGTTAAATAATAATTTGAGAATAAGGCACCGGCAGGAGGCCCATGAGAGGTTTTGAAGCCTGCTAGTGTCGACCCTAATAGGAAAAGGGTCTTGTCTACTGATCCATGATGAGCGCACTACCCGCATTTGGGAAGCGAGTATGGGCGCCCCCCTCAACTTGACCTGATTCGCATCTCGTCCAAATCGCCTCATTTAGTTCGTGTTTTCCATTTGCCGCATGCATGTTTTTGCGAGCCCAGGCCAGGGTGGAACTTTTGTAGTCGGCATATAGGGGGACACGGTCTTAGAGTGCTATGAGGGTCCCTTTTCTTCGGGGCTTGATTAGCCGTGCGCCCAAGGTTCTTTGGGCTTGATGCGAAAAATGGTTGGTTGTGTTGAGTGCCCCGCTTGGTGGGAGGCATCCCATCTGGCGGGATATTCATGAGTGTACGGCCAAATTGGTGCAACCCTGCAGGGATAATCTTCTCGAGAAGCCGTGTTTTCCGCGGTTATGGATTACTTGGTGAAAGTACTGGCTAACAAGTACTCAGGACAACTTAAACATAATGATCAAACATGTTACACCCAATGATTAATAACTTGACTAGTAATAGGTTGATGACACAATAACTTGATTCACCTTTAATACAACTGTGTGAGTTATCCTCGGATTGCTTCTTCGGATAAGGGGCGAGATCCAGGATGGGTTTGTTTGAAGTTATCTTTCAGTTGGTTACAATCCTCGATCTTATCTCCTTTCTGTTAGCCGGAAGTGGTAGAATCTCTGTAGTTGGTTAGCGCAGCCAGTTGCAGCATCTTTTATATCCCTTTCCTTCCGTTGAACCCAAAGCATCTGTGCTTGGTGTTGACGGGTTACACTTTGGTGAACTGTGAGTCTTGCTTGCCAGTACGTTTATGTACTGACCCCCTTGGGGCTGTGGTTTACGCAGACGACGTTTCCGAGGATCTACATGGTGGCTACTACGTGGAGTATGACGAGACTGCTGACGAGTAGATAGCGGACCCGGGCAGGATCCGAGACTTCGTGGATGGGCTCCGTCTGTTTGTTTCCGGCCTCTTAGGCCTATTTGGTTCTTGTCTGTACTCAGACATGTTGAATGCTTCCGCTGTATGGTAATGATGTATTGTTGGGGCATGTCCCTCTGAATGATTGTATTTGCTATCTCTGCTCTAATGAGAGCTATTTGCAAGTTATTTCAATCTTTTGTGTCGTAGAGATCTGTTGTGATATCACTTGTTAAACGCCGTTGACGTACCATGTGTGTATGGTTTGAAGTACGTCGACGGAAGTGCCTTTGATATCTAGTGGATAGTTTACATCGACGATGGAATAGCAGGGCTTGTGTTGTCGCGCATAAGCGCAGGCCTACCAGGAAGCTGGGACGTGGGAGCAGTTATGCCCCATAATCCAAGCATCTGCTATCCAGTTCGTACGGTGAGTATCCCCTAGAAATCAGGGTGCGACAACAAGGTTGTCCCAGTACCAGATGGCGTTAGACGCCGCATATCCATGTATCTATTTGATAACCCATTGTCATACATGCACTCATAGTTCTTCAAGGACAGTGCAGAAAGTATCCTCAGTATTGAGGAGAAGATAGTTTATTGGCTAGAGATTAATTGTGGACCATGTGAACACAGTGGAGGATGATGCGTGTTCAGCTCACAAGGGCAAGTCTCGTCCTGCGTGCCTGACCCTCATGGTATGATTAATTCAAACTTCCTCGAACCATGTATAATTGTACCATCTTGTTTTGTTTTTAATAAAGTACTAAAGCCTATAAAATTTTACTTTACAATTTCCTAGTTCACTCTATAATTCCATATGTTTTATTCTCCATGATACTTCCATCAATTACTTTTTTGTTTCAAAATAGCACCACAAATCATTTTAGTAGCCCTCTTTAGTAATCACATTGAACTACACAGCTCTCCCGTAAAAATCTGAGAAATTGTCAACTAGAAAAAAAAAATTTCACTCATGAATCAAACAATGGCCTTGTAAAATTTGGAAGTCTTCGGTTGTTATTTACTACCTTTTTCTGTACAATACTCAACTAATTCTTAGCAACACTAATATACATGTACAACTTCACGACAAACAAAACGCCAAAGCATAATATTTCTAAATAATAAAAGAAACAGAAAAAAGTGTTTAAATGTTTTTTTGTAAAACATAATAAACCTTGATGCCAGTAGGTAATTACTCATGGTCCATTGGTGAAGCCTCTCCCATTCAGATCACACCAACCTAGAACCAACCTTTTCCGAGTTTCCCAAGAGGCGTATTTCATAGTGCCACGGTCAGACCAAAAGCAAGAAAACCAATAAAAACCATTGAAAGCATAATCTTCAAATAGTAACACATCTTCTGGAGAACATAACCTAATCCTATATAACTAAGTAGATCAGCCCCACTATCTTATTTCTCTAGACATGCAGCTATGCCAAGTCAGCAGGCCCACCACATTGGCCATCTCGCATCCACGTCATTGCATGCATGCAGACCAAGCGTGTTTATCATGTTCGTGTTGATGCCATACACCTCACCGCATGTGCATCTCATATTTTTTTTCCTTCGTCATTCCACGGACTGATCCTCTACTCGGCTCTACGATTATCACTTTGTGTCCTGTTCGTGTTGATTACCCATCCGCTTCGTCTTCTTTGGTTTTTTTTTCCGGGTAACTCACGGAACTGATCAAAAGGCATTGATGGACTCCCTCCTTCCACTTTGTCTTCTTCATGCAAGAGTAATCAACAAGGCTATATAGCAGCAACTCTCTCCTTCCCATAAACATTGAAGTTGTTCCCTTTCATCTTCTCCAACGCAACTGGATGGACGAAATCCTCCACTCATCGAAAGATCAACCACAAACAGTGATTCGTTCCCTCCCCTTCTGAACCTTCCTCTATGACCTCTCTCTACCATGAACTTATGTTTTGGTCCGTTCGGTTTTCCCTTTAGAACGCCAACGCACAGGACCAGACTCATCGCCTCATGGTGCAGTGTGTGAATGGGACAGACCACAAAATCTAGATGCCTCGCTGACTCGCGGTCGCCACGTCCCGTGTCAACGCCCTTCCTGTACCAGGTTAGTCCAGATCTACCTGGACAATATCTTGCAGGCTGACGTTGGGCTTCTGATTATTGTTACCGTGCCACAATGCCTGTCCGGAGCCTGTTTCATGGAAACACGCACACATATATGAAAACTATTGTTCAGCTTAGTTGCAGAGTGCATCTTGAGGCATGTTCATCTCTATTTTCTATGCATCATAATATTTTTGGATGCAACAAGAAAATGAAAATATATGTGTTCTCTCAGCCATCTAGCATTATGAATTTATATGACGTAATTCTTTTTGTCCTATGTGGTTGTCACTATAGTTTTGACACTACTTATTCTCGAGTAACCAGGACAGGTAATCCAATTTAACCAATGGTGTAATATTCTTTTTTACTTATATTTATATTAACAATTCAGGTTATGAGAATATAGAAAATTTACATCTTTTTAGAAGCATGCAATCGTCGTGTTCCTTTTCATGATTGCGCAATATTTGTCTGAAAACTATTACATCATGTCAAACTTATATATTCACGTGTTGAAGGAACCTTTCTCTTCATTTTTTAGATTTTAGCAGATTGTAATGAGAAATTTATTAAAACAATGAGGTGGCAATAGAAATTAATTGGTGCTCAGATTCCAAACTTTATCTTGAATTCAACCCGTTTCATACCAGTAGACCAAATCAACCATGTGAGTGCAACTTGGTGTGTTTTTTCAAACTAGCAATTCATCTAATGCAGATATGGGATAACCTTCTATTTCTCTATATGAGGTGATGCAAGGCATGAAAACAAATTCAGAAAAAGCTACATCTGCTCATATGTTAATGTTTGATAGAAATTCCACGTTGGTAATAGTATCCGGATTCTCTCATCACAATTGATGTCATGGAATGTCGAAGTACTTCCATAAAATATATTTCCAAGTTCTATTTTGCATCATGTGCAGGTCCTCTAGCTGATAGAGGAATTGCCGTTTCGTCACAGAGTCTACAGCAGATTCAATAATTTATAACACTTTGCTCCATAATTTGTTTTTTATCTTGGGAAGTTCATATTCATTGTAGTTGGAAGAGCTGACAAGTGGTAGGCCTTATCACGTATAGCCTATTCACAGTAAATAGAACATGAAAGTTGTTTTCCAGCTCAATAAAAAAAAATTAATTGAAAGGATACGTCAACAATTTTCGCAGTGTGTCCACTCTTTTATACTACCTGCTCTCAGTTTTCTTAAAGAAATTGTCCTACATCTTTTCTGCTCTGGCTTTTTCCATTTCATCAACTATGCAAATATATGGTTGAGTTGTTTGGCATCCAAACGTCCCAGAAGAAAGCTCCATCATTTACCGATCGAGTACATCTTAGGGAACCTACCACAATTCCCGCAGCAACGCGCGGGGTATTCTCTAGTACCAATAAAAAGACACCAGACAACAAAAACACACATAAAAATAGTTGGTTATTGAATGCATAATCCCAAGTAAGCCAAGTTCTCTATCTATGAAGCGTCACATTTAGGTCACCGATCTAACCAAGAACCAAACTTTGCGAGTATTCTAGGAAGTGCATTAGAAAACCGGGCCAAAAGGAAGAAAACCAATAAAAGACCATCAAAAACATATTTTTATGATCTTGTCTTTTTAATACAAAGGCGCATAATTCGCCTATATGTTCTAGAAATATGGCTGGCCAGTCGTGACAAAATTTGTTTTCTCTTAAAAAAAGGCCTAAATGTCATTGCATTTTTTTCTCAGATATTAAATACTCTATCGTATTTCCGCCAGGGCAATGTATGGCTGCAAACGTAAACAACACTGGTAACAATTTGTTGTTTCTACAACTTTTTTTCAAGAAATATAATTCATATTTCTTTATTAAATCACCGAAGGAGTCTCACTCTCTTTCTTGGTGTTTGCAGGTTCATGTACAAAAAAAGGTTCACATATAAAAGTTGTCGCAGGTACTACTCTAACTGAGGTTCACATATAGACGAAGAAATGATAAATATATCTATAAAAATTCTTAGTGTTGGATGCTCTGAATCTTGACATCTTATTTTCCCCATAACAAAATGCTGATGACATATTGTCTAGTTTATTTCAGCTACATCATCGGTGGCCGCATTTGTTGTTCTTTTGTTGACAGTGGCCACTGTGCTTTATTTTCCACTCAGGACAAGATATAATGAGGAGATACATTTGAAGGTTGAAATGTTTCTGAAAACATATGGCAAATTGAAACCCACAAGATATACATTTTCTGAAGTTAAGAAGATAGCAAGACGGTTTAAGGAAAAAGTAGGGAATGGAGGATTTGGAAGTGTATATAAAAGCGAGCTACCAAGTGGAGTTCCCGTGGCAGTCAAGATGCTAGAGAATGCTATAGGAGAGGGAGAAGTATTCATCAATGAAGTTGCCACCATTGAAATATTAGATGACCATGTTTTTCTGGTCATGGATATTTGTTATGTCAATATTAACGGGAGCACATTATTGTCTCAACATTACGGCTGGATAGAACCACATAGCTGAGATACTACAAGATATTGCTAAATAGTATCGTTACAAGATGGTTATTTTGTTTGCTTTCTCAGACCATGAGAATATACGATGATGTTCGCCGTAGAGATCATTTTGGTATAGTCAAGTATCACACTGTAAACTGGGTGATCTAAAAGGCTAACACTGATTGGTATCGAAAGTGTTCTTATCACCGTGATAGTTCAAGACTGGGAATTACTACTCTAGATAATAGAGAGTTACATCCAAGACCCACTCATTGAAATAGTATCAGTAAACAAGTCTGCGCAGACAAAGACATGACAGTAGTCATGGTGATACTATGACACGATAACGAGTAAAAGGAATCATACCTGACATCGATAATAATGTGATATGGTGATTAAATATTTTAATCATGACCTTATCATTCATCTCGTCTCGAGGTATTGATTGGTATCGCGAAGTAATAGGAACTTACTTAACAACCAACAGGTTCAACAATTTTCTTTGTATAACTTGTTGGAAAAAATATGATCGTGCACGATCCCGATATTGATTATTTATTACTCCCTCTGTTCCATAATATAAGGCGTATTTCATTTGCTTTGACCGATCCTTTGACCAACAACTAATCTATCAATATGGAATTTATGTGACATATAAGTGATATCATTGTATTCCTACTCAAAAGTACTTTCTTATGATTATGAGTTCTATCACAAAAGTTTCATATTAAATAAGTAAATCTTGGTCAAAGTCTCAGTCAAAGGAAACAATATACGCCTTATATTTTGGAACGGAGGTAGTAGGAAAATGGTATTCCAGTAATGTCTACTAGTTTTCAAACCTGTAGGGGTCACACACTTAAGGCGTCAAAGTCAGTTGTTCATATTGGTTGGTCTAGAGGAGAGCGGGTATCATCCGGGTAACTCTGACGTGATAGAATCAATATTCAAGAGAAATTTTGGAGGACATGAGATGTCCCGGGATGTCAGAAATATGTTGCTGACATCGCTAGGTAATGGTCGATGTCGTTACAATATCACAAAAACAAGTCCGGTGTTAATCGGAGCCGTTTCGGTGCGGTTACTATGAGAGAGAAGCTACTTTGAACGCTTTACGGAGCAAGCTCAATGGGGGCATGAGATGTCCCAAAGATTCTATAATTTATTTATAACATTTTTAGATAGAATCGATGATTTTATCTATATGACTTACTGGGTTCGTACGAGTTTCGGGCAAAGGACCGACAAGGGGGAGGGGGAGTGCCGGAGGGGGCGGGAGGGGGGGTGTACTACGGTTATGTCAGCACCACTAGGGCTACCGCATTGGCCCTGGTCAACCCCAGTCAAAGGTGCATTGAATCCCCAAGTTTCCTAGTAAAAGTACAAAGAGAAAAGGAATAGAGGATGATGAGAGGAAAAGGACCCCCCCAAGGAAAGGGCTCCTAGTTGGACTATGTTGGGAATATGCCCTAGAGGCAATCATAGATGATGTAATTCCCAATGTATTCATAAAGTTATTAAGTTGTCCTTTGGTTTGAACATCTGATATATGTCATTGAATATGTGATTCGATTGTGGAACTATGTATTCATGTTGTTCATACTAATTGTCCTTGGTCGTTAAGGTTGTGCTGGACACACACCCTAGACTAATGTGAGTGTTGGCTGATGACACGGTTCCACTTGTCATGGGCATGGTGATGCCATTCCAACATTCACGGACTTGGCTAAAGAGTTTAGCAAGTCGGACTGACCCACATTGAGATGCAACGATCAAGTCGTCATTTGCATGTCTCAATCAATGTAATCCTTAGACCTGAGGTTGTCGCACAATCCGAGTTGTGGATCACCGACTTAGGTTCTGTCAAACGTTGTTCTGTGACAAGGCAACTATAAAGGCAGAGTTCGGGTCGAATGAGAAGCAAGCTGCGTGATGTGGATAATCAAGATGGGATTTTGCCCCTCCTAATGGAGAGATATTCTCTGGGCCCTCTCGAGTGATATGATTCAGGAAGCATGGCCATGCGCGACTCAGTTAAGTGTTAACTGTGTCGGTTGACTAAGAGTTAGTCAGATGAATCACATATCACGGATCGAGAAGAGAGTTGAGCTATTTAAGGGATGACGATAAATCGCCTATAGTTCGACAAGGTATATCGTGAGGCAAAAAGGACTAAGATGAATATCACATTGAAAGGTATGTCGTCATGACTCAATGGTACTTGGGAGTCGGCACGTTCTGCTAGGAGCCGCTACCGATTGATCGATTGAGAGTAGGACTCCAATCGTGTCCAAGTCGCCATGAGCCTGCAGGGTCGCACACTTAAGAGCGGGAGCAAGTATTGGTCGGGTTGGACCCGAACCGGAAATGGACTGGTTTTGTGAGTCGGACTCACAGAGGAAATGGGCCACAAGTGTTGTGAAGCCCATTACCATACGCTATATAAAGAGGGGCGCAGGTTTCCCAGCGGGCACGTTAGTCCACTCTCCCATGCGTTGGGAACCCTAGACCCACTCAGTCCAGCCGTCGCACCAGACCTAGCAGTCTGTCGTCGGAGCTCCTCCTCGTACGTGTGGATACCGGCAGAGGTGCTGTACGTTCAGCACTTCGACGTTCGAGGGATTGGATCGGCCGGACCGGATCGTGGGACTGCACTGCCCCGACGCGCTTCACCGATAATCCGCAACCGCGCGTCTAGTGGTAATCATCGTGGCCTTCTACCTCGGCTAGATCTTGGAAGTACCGCGTAGGAAAAGTTTTCGTTTATCTCTACGCGTCCCAACAGTGGTATCAGAGCGGTAGCTTCTGGTATTAGGCCCGAGATCCGTACATATGTGATATGTAGTTAGCGTTAGATGTGATCTAATTGCTGTTTTGGTGGTCGGTCTATGAGATAGATCGGTTTTGTGCAAGGTTGATTTGATCAATCGTACTCGGGGTTAATGGATGATCTGGTTTCCGTGATCATACTGCTAAGGTCGTGGAACAACTTACCCCTACCGGTCGGTTTCCGCCATCGGGGTATACCGTGACACATAAATCCAGTTGCGGTGATCGAAGATCAAAGTGTTTGGTCGAATCGGAATACGGATCAGATTCGGGTAAAATTGTTTTATCCGATGAAGAAATCCATGATCGGAATGCAGATGAGATCTGCGTTTTCCGAAATCGTAGCGCCTTAGATGTCGTTGCGAGTTCACCACGCCGGTAGATATCGTATCTATGCATAACTTGTTTTTGCAGGAAGTTGTGAATGGTATGGCTTATGTGCATGTGATGTGTGTAATCCATACATGATCTGCGTATCATGTTTATGTCAGCTGGCTAGAGCCTAGGTGCTGTCATTTTATTGTATACCGGCCTGCGTGTCGGATTCTCTATGTAAATTTTGATTTACTAGCTAGTGTAGCTTGTTGGAGAACCCGGAAGGCATGCAAGTCGATGTACAAGTCGGCTACATGGAGCAAGATGGCACGTGACAAGAGTTGGCACGAGCCGACTTGCAAGCTTCGTGGAGATGGAGATCACCATGAAGAGAGCCATACCATTTCACATTATAATTGCTTTATTTGTGTTATTGTTATGTCTCTGTTTACCTCTATTTAGATAGTTGGTAGATTCTTTAATCCCTCAAAGAAGGTCTAGTCGGTCGCCCCGCCAGTGCTGCACCATCACAAGTCGGACATTCTTGGTAGTGGGCTCATAAAATTGAGGTGCTACCAATTCTTTCCGGTTAGGTGGGTTTGAGTCGGACTCTTACAAGCAGAAGCACTTGGTAATCTAGACGAGTCCATCACAACGGTTGTGGGGCTCGGGGCGAGGTAGGTTGGGAGCCGGGGCATGTGATGTCACCCAACTAACAGGAGTCGTATTGGATACGATTGGCAAGGTGTTGCCTACCTAGATCACTTGACGGCTAGCGGTGATGCTAAAGCTCACTAGTCGGCTTGCTTATTTAGGATCTTGAATCACTTATGTGACGCCCCGAGATCGGGCACTATGCAGATTTCAGCATTCCCGCCAAAATCCACATAATAACCGATTCCAGGTTGCCACTTGTGATAACATTACAATAGTTCACGAATATTCCACAATTACAACAGAAACAGATAGATACAAGATGACTCAGACGAGCCAGGGATACAACTGATACATTACAAAGATCCAAATAACAGCGGAAGAAACAACATATCGTCCGGCTACGGACAAGATCCAAATTGGACTAAGAGTCCTGAAGATAACCGAGAGCGTCCAATCCCTGCCCAGGCCAAGCCGGAGGGATTCCCAAGCTAACGTCGTCAGACTTCAAACCTGTTGACTGCAATTTGGAATTTGCAGCCACGAAAGAGATTCGTGGGTCAGTACGGTTAAGTACTGGCAAGGGGTATAAAACCCATACTCACAAAATACCGGCGTAGCCAGTCATCACAAGATACAAATACTTTAGGATCAACGGAAAGGAAGGGGTTATTGCAAATAAGCGACAGCAGGCTGCACTAACCAACTACAGAGAGATACTACAACTTCCGGCTACAGGAAGGGGATAAGATCGAGTATTGCAACCAACTGAAAGATAACTTCAAACAAACCCATCCTGGATCTCGCCCCTTATCCAAAGAAGCAATCCGAGGATAACTCACACAGTTGGATTAGTGATGGTTCAGATTATTGTGTCAATAAGCCTATTACTAGTCAAGTTGTTAATCATTGGGTGAAAGGTTGTTAATCATTAGGTTTAAGTTGTCCTGAGTACTTGTTAGCCAGTACTTTCACCAAGTAATCCATAACCGCGGAAAACACGGCTTCTCGAGAAGATTTTCCCTGCAGGGTTGCACCAATTTAGCCGTACACGCAAGAATAACCCGCCAGATGGGGAGCTAACCCACCAAGCGAGGTACTCTACACAACTCAACTCTTCTTCGCATCAAGCCCAATGAACCTTGGGCGCACGGCTAATCGAGCCTAGAAGAAAATGGACCCTCATAGCACTCTAAGAACGTGTCCCCCTATATTCCGACTACGAAAGTTCCACCCGGGATCCAAGGGCTCGCAAGATCATGCATGCAGCAAATGGAAAGCCCGAACTAAATGAGGCGATTTGGACGAGATGCGAATCGAGTCAAATTGAGGGGGGCGCCCCTACTCGCTTCCCACATGCGGGTAGTGCGCTCATCATGGATCAGTAGACAAGACCCTTTTCCTATTAGGGTCGACACTAGCAGGCCTCAAAACCACAAGGGCCTCCTGCCGGTGCCTTATCATCAATTATTATTTAACAATAACATTAGCATGATTGATTGATTGATTAAACATCGAGCCCCCAGAACATAATAGAATAATAACAGAAAGTAACGGGTAGCAGACTCGAGCAAAACAACCTAAGCATGCTAGTAAGACACTGGCTCAAACAATGGGTTGTAGGAAGGGAGATGAGGCATTATCAGGTTTAAAGGATTCATGTGATAGGTTCGTAACAGAAACAACTACTACTAAGGCTAGCAGAAAAGAACAACGGAAAGAATCGGTAACCAGTGATGAAAGGCAGCCATATGGCAGCAAGTGAGTATACTTGCCTGAGATCCCGCAAGGTAGCAGAACTTGTCGTTGCTCACATCATCTCAACGTCCTATCCGGGAAGAAGCAACGAACCTCGAACAAACACCGGATGCAACAATTACTACTACGGCAAAAGATCCAACATGATCAAGATATGGATGCATGACAGGTTTAAAGATGCATCAAGGTAAACTAGTTGACAAGATAAACAACTTTAAATGGACCCATATGCAATTTGAGTTGCATATGAAAAGCCCATGAATTATGGTTGAAACAATTGTTTTCCAACTAAGCAACAGGTGGAGGTGGATTAGCATGATGCATGGATGAGGAAAACAGCAAAATAACAACAATAGAAGCAATTGGAAATAAGGTTTACCAAGGTTGGAAATTCATTCATTAAGTTAGGAAATTTTGGTTACTTAAAGGTGTCACTCAAGCATTTGTTGTTTTCATCAATTTAAATTGTTCAAAACAGATCACAAAGTTTATAATTGAAAAGAAAACAAGATTTTAGTTGGAATACATGTTTCACTTGTTGAAAAAGGATTTAGGATGAATTACTTATGAATTAACAAGTTAAACAAGATTTTCATTGAATTTAATTCAAACATGAACTTATTTGAATTTTTATTTGTTCAAAACATTAAACCAAATTCATATTTCAAAAGTTTATACTTTTAGGGTTTGAAAACATATTTTACATGTTCAAAGTTATTTTAGTTTGAGCAAGTTATGATTTTATCAAATTTAAATGAATTAAACAAGGATTAAATTATTTGGGCAATTTAAATTATTTAAACCATGAAACAAAATTTATATTTGAAAAGGTTATTCAAAATGGTATGGAAAACATATTTTATTTGTGGAAATTGGATTTAAAATGAGCAAGTTATTATTTGGCAATTTTAAATGCAATAACAAGAAACAGTTGTTTTCAGCAATTTAAATTATTCAAAACATCAAACAAAATTTATATTTGGAAAGTACATGAAAATTTGATTGGAAAACATATTTGGTTTGTTGAATTTGGAATTTTTATGAACAAGTTATGAATTTTGCAAATTTAAGTGAATTTGACAAGTTTTCAAAATTTTGCACCAATTTAAAATATTCAAAACAGTAAACAAATTTTATATTTGGATAGAACATTTAATTTGGCCCAGAAAACATACTTAAAAGGTTAAAATTGGAGTTTGGATGAATTTCTTATGCAATTTACAATTTTGGGTGCAATTCTGCCATTTTTAATAGCTGAGGACTAGAAAAATATTTTGCAGGGTCTAGAAATAATTGCCAGGGCCTAGGTGTGATTTCCTGTAAGCTGCTGTTCCAAAACAAAGGAGATAAAAAGTTTTTGGTGTAATGTGGGAGGGGAACTCGACCCTGAGACCTCCCACTGTGTGGTTGTGGTGCTAACCATTGGGGTGTTGCTCAGTTTGTGTTGGTACAGGGAACTCGGGGAGGAAGAGGTGGTGGTGCGGGCGTTTGTAACTGAATCAAAATTCAGAACGGGAGCAGCAGATATGCTGTCTAACAGAACCAAAAAAAGCAACAGAATTCTCGCCAAGGTTGGGGCTTGAACTCGGGATCCCTCCGTGCAAACCAGGGAACAAGACCACTGCACTACTGCTCAACTAGTGATGGCATACGGTGCGTACAGGGGATCAAGTGTTTGCCCGCGCCGAACTGAACTCGAAATTCAGACATTCAGGTTCCGATGTAAAAAGGATACAGGGGATCGGTAGCAGTTCGCTGCCTCATGGCGCGTCATCGAGGTCGAGGTGAAGCCAGGCGTGGGCAGAGTGGAGCATCGCGCGATGCACACACGTGCGGTGTGGAGTGCAGGGGACGGGAGCGTGGATCACGGTTGCAACCTGGCGCTCCTTTTCTCGGCGTCCATGGCGGACAGCACCACAACAGAGAAGACACGGAGCAGGAGGGGGAAGGGAGAGGTGTCCAGCGGGGAAGCTCACCTCGGGGAGGTTGACGGCGCAACGGTGCGGTTGCATTCCCGCCAACGGCGCAGCTTCGAGGCGGCTGTGGCGATGGGGGCGGTGGAGGTACAGTGGTGTTCGGCATGGGTTCAGAAACAGAGGGAGATGGAGGTAGAGAGGGGCGGCGGTGTGTGAGGAGCAGGCTAGGGCGAGCTAGGGCAGAGGGTTGGTGTGGGGAGCTATGGGGGGGAGAGGCCTGTACGCAAGAATCGGGGAGGGGGAGAAGATCATCTACGGTGGTGGACATGGTCGTACTGTGATGACGTCTGCAGGAGGAAGAAAGGGTATCGAAGGGGTACTGGGCTAGGTTTGCTGGGCTGGGGAAAAAAGAACTGGGTTGCTCCCTCTCTCCTTGCTATTTTTTCCTTTTTCCCTTTTTTTTGTAATGAAAAGAAAGAGAGAGAGATGAATAGAAAAGGTTTGGGGTTTAATCTTTTGTAATTATTTGTGATACTTTTCAAAAACAGGAACTTAAGCAATGTCAACCTATTTTTCACAAGATTTGAAATTCTAAATGATTTAAAGTTGTTTAGTTAAAATTGTCAAATAGGGTGTGAGGGTGTTTAGTTGATAATTAAAGTTTATTAATTTGCAAAACAATAATTAAAAGCAAGTTTGGTTATTGATTTCAAGATTGGTAATATTAGTTTGATTTTCAAGTGGTTAGGTGAATTTCAAATAATGTTTTGATTTTGGGAATTTTGGAAACAACCAATTTTATTTAATAAGCAACAAGCAATTATACAAACATTATTGAAATTAGTTTGTTTGCCAAATTTTAATCTTTAAACCCATATTCAAATATGATGAGTTGGATTGATTTGATTTGGAGTTTTGAATTTGCCATTAGGGCTTTAACAAAAGGGGAAATTTTTTTATTAACAGGCAAATTGATTAACACAATTTTCAAACTATTGAAGAACAATTGAGTGGTTTAGTTTGCAAGTTTAAAATTGGAAATTTTTGAGCAAGGGTGAAAGTTTAAATTGTTTTGAAATTTTCAGTTGTGATGCAAACATGGTGCAATGCAATGTGATGCATATGATGCAACCAAAACAAACAGGTAACACCCCAGGTGTTACAACTTAGCAACCATCGGAGGGATGTTGGTTCTAGTGGGAGCATAAGTATTAAAACGTTTAATATGCCTGCTCTTTTATGAATACATGTCTTAAGTGTTTTTGCGTATTTTCTGTTGTAGATCAATGGCACCTAGCAACCTTCCTCAGTTGTCCGCGTTTGCGTTGAGGTCAATCCTAGAGAAAGATAAGCTTAATGGAACTAATTTCACCAACTGGTATCGTAATCTAAGGATAGTCCTCAAGCATGACAAGAAAGAACATGTTCTAGAAACTCCACTTCCAGATGAGCCTGATGACGATGCGACTGTCGCTGTCATGAATGCCTACCGTAAGGCTAGAGATGAGTCTACGGAAATCAGCTGTCTTATGCTTGCACACATGGAACCGGACTTGCAGCAGCAGTTCGAGAATGTTGAGGCCTACGATATGATCGAAAGCCTCAAAAGTATGTTCCAGGCTCAAGCAAGACTGAGAGGTATCAAGTCTCAAGCTTTGCTTGGCTGTAAGCTGAAAGACGGCGATCCACTGAGTCCGCATGTAATCAAGATGATTGGTTACATACAGTCTTTGGATCAGCTGGGCTTCCCAATTAACGAAGAGTTCGCTACTGATATAATTCTGAACTCTCTTCCTAGTGCGTATGGTTCGTTCATCTCGAACTACCATATGCATGGTATGGATAAGAGTATCACTGAATTACATGGGATGCTCAAAATGGCAGAGGCTGATATCAAGAAAGGCACCATCAAGTGTTGATGGTGCAGAATAAGGCTAAGTTCAAGAAGAGTTCTTGGACTAAGAAGAAGAAGGATAAGTCAGGAGGTAGCGCCCATGGCCCTGTCCAGAGTGCTCCTCAAAGACTAAGCCTTCTCCTACAGCCGGAGCCAATTGCTTCTATTGCAAGCAAGATGGCCACTGGAAGAGGAACTGCACCAAGTATTTGGCTGACAGAGCCAAGAGTGGGTGTGACCTCCAACTCAGGTACGCTTGTGTGCAATGTTATAGACATTTATCTTGCTGATGCGCCTAATAGTTCTTGGGTATATGATACCGGATCAGTTATTCACATATGCAACTCGTTGCAGGGACTGGTAAGAACTAGGAGCGTGGCAAGAGGAGAGGTTGACATTCGGGTCGGCAACAAGGCGAGAGTCGCTGCGTTGGAAGTCGGCACGATGCAACTTCATTTACCTTCAGGATTTATTTTGGAACTAAAATAATTGTTATTATGTTCCAGCGCTTAGTCGAAACATTATTTCCGCCTCATGTTTGATGAGACAAGGTTATGAGTCGAATATTAAGAATATGGTTGTTCTTTATATTTGAAAGATATGTTTCATGGCTTTGCACCCGTTCAGAACGGGTTATTTATTTTAAATCTTGATAGTGAATCGGTCTACATAAATGTTAAAAGGTTGAAACCAAATGATCTGAATATGACTTACTTTTGGCACTATCGGCTTGGTCATATAAGTTGGAAGCGCATGAAGAAGCTCCATGATGATGGACTTCTAACTTCGTTTGACTTAGAGTCATTCGAGACATGCGAATCATGCCTACTAGGCAAGATGACCAAGACACCTTTTGCAAGGAGTTGTGAAAGGGCGTCCGACTTGTTGGAACTAATACATAGTGATGTATGTGGACCATGAGCACGACAGCCAGAGTGGTTATGAGTACTTCATTACCTTCACTGATGATTTGAGTAGGTAATGGATATATCTATTTAATGAAACACAAGTCGGAAGCCTTGAAAAGTTCAAGGAATTCCAGAGTGAGGTACAAAATCAGCTCGGCAAGAAAATAAAGTTTCTACGGTCGGACAGTGGAGGCGAGTACATGAGCCATGAGTTTGATGACCATCTAAAGAGTTGTGGAATAGTTCCTCAACTCACTCCGCCGGGTACACCGCAGAGAAACGGTGTATCGGAGCGGAGAAATCGGACCTTGTTGGACATGGTACGATCAATGATGAGTCGGACAGATCTACCTTTATCATTTTGGGGTTATTGTCTAGAAACTGCAGCTTTCACACTAAACAGAGTACCATCAAAGTCAGTAGAGAAGACACCACATGAGATGTGGACGGGCAAAAGCCAAGTTTGTCTTTTCTTATGATTTGGGGTTGTGAAGCATTTGTCAAGCGACTTCATCGGACAAGCTCACGCCCAAGTCGGATAAGTGTATTTTCGTGGGTATCCGAGGGAAACCTTGGGGTACTACTTCTACAACCGGAAGAGGGCAAAGTGTTTGTCGCTCGGAATGGTGTCTTCCTTGAGAAAGAGTTTCTCGGTCGGAAGTCAGTGGGAGCACAGTGCAACTCGAAGAAGTTCGAGAGGAACCGCTAGGGCGAGTCGGCGAACGCCTTGGAGGCTGAGCCGGTCGTGGTACCTACACGTAACAGCACCTGAACCTCGGAGATCTGCCAGATTACAGAGTGCTCGAGATGTTTTACTGTTGGACAGTAATGAGCCGCAACTTATTCGGAAGCGATGGTGGGATCTGATTCCGAGTCATGGCTTGGAGCCATGAATCCGAGTTAAAGTCCATGGATGAAAACCAAGTTTGGAATCTGGTTGATCTGCCTGACGGTGCAAGACCCGTCGAGTGCAAATGGGTCTTTAAGAAGAAAATTGATATGGATGGAAATATTCCGTCTATAAAGCACGACTTGTCGCGAAGGGTTCCGACAGGTTCAAGGAGTTGACTACGACGAGACCTTCTCGCCCGTAGCGATGCTTAATCAATTCGGATCATGTTAGCCATAGCAGCCTATTTCGACTATGAGATATGGCAGATGGATGTCAAGACGGCTTTCCTTAATGGAAATTTAACTAAGGACGTGTATATGATACAGCCCGAAGTTTTGTCGATCCGGCTAATGCTGACAAGGTATGCAAACTTCAGAAATCCATTTATGGTTGAAGCAAGCATCTCGGAGTTGGAACATTCGCTTTGATGAGGTAGTCAAATCGTTTGGCTTCATCAAGAGCGATCATGATTCTTGTTTATACAAGAAGTTTAGTGGGAGCAAAGTAAACTTTCTAATCTTATATGTGGATGACATATGCTGATTGGAAATGATGTCATGATGTTGCAAGAAACCAAAGAGTCATTGGAAAGGAGTTTCTCAATGAAAGATTTGGTGAGGCGACTTACATATTAGGAATCAGGATCTATAGAGATAGATCAAGGCGGCTCATTGGATTGAGTCAGAGTACTTATCTGGACAAAGTTTGAAGAAATTCAAAATGGAAGAGTCCAAGAAGGGATTCTTACCGATGTCCCATGGTATAAAACTTAGCAAGACTCAGTGTCCTTCGACAACTGATGAGCGAAGTCAGATGAGTGTGATTCCGTATGCTTCGGCAATCGGATCTATCATGTATGCCATGATTTGTACTAGGCCAGATGTTTCCTATGCTCTAAGTGTTCCGAGCAGATACCAGGCTGACCCTGGCAAAGCCCACTGGGCACGGTTAAAAACATTCTTAAGTATTTGAGAAATACTAAGGAAATGTTCCTAGTTTATGGAGGTGATGAGGAATTCAGTGTAAAGGTTACACGGATGCGAGTTATCTCACCGACTCGGATGATTCTCGTTCGCAATCGGGATACGTGTTCGTAATGAACGGAGGAGCTGTGAGCTGGAAGAGTTCCAAGCAAGATACGGTGTCTGCATCTACAACAGAGGCTGAGTATATTGCTGCCTCAGAGGCGGCAAAGGAAGCTGTTTGGATCAGGAACCTCCTGATTGATCTTGGTGTGGTTCAGGGCGCGTCCAATCCATTGGACGTATATTGTGACAACAATGGTGCTATCGCACAAGCCAAGGAACCTAGACAACACCAGAAGAACAAATATATACTCATGCGGTACCACCTCATTCGCCATTTGTCGAACAAGGTGATATCAAGTATGCAAAGTACACACGGATGCAAACATTGCAGATCCGTTGACAAAGGCGCTACCACAGCCTAAGCATGAGGCGCACACGAGAGGTATGGGCATTAGATGCCTAGGCATATGATGCCAAGATGATGACTCTAGTGCAAGTGGGACTGTTGGGAATATGCCCTAGAGGCAATCATAGATGATGTAATTCCCAATGTATTCATAAAGTTATTAAGTTGTCCTTTGGTTTGAACATCTGATATATGTCATTGAATATGTGATTCGATTGTGGAACTATGTATTCATGTTGTTCATACTAATTGTCCTTGGTCGTTAAGGTTGTGCTGGACACACACCCTAGACTAATGTGAGTGTTGGCTGATGACACGGTTCCACTTGTCATGGGCATGGTGATGCCATTCCAACATTCACGGACTTGCTAAAGAGTTTAGCAAGTCGGACTGACCCACATTGAGATGCAACGATCAAGTCGTCATTTGCATGTCTCAATCAATGTAATCCTTAGACCTGAGGTTGTCGCACAATCCGAGTTGTGGATCACCGACTTAGATTCTGTCAAACGTTGTTCTGTGACAAGGCAACTATAAAGGCAGATTCGGTCGAATGAGAAGCAAGCTGCGTGATGTGGATAATCAAGATGGGATTTTGCCCCTCCTAATGGAGAGATATTCTCTGGGCCCTCTCGAGTGATATGATTCAGGAAGCATGGCCATGCGCGACTCAGTTAAGTGTTAACTGTGTCGTTGACTAAGAGTTAGTCAGATGAATCACATATCACGGATCGAGAAGAGAGTTGAGCTATTTAAGGGATGACGATAAATCGCCTATAGTTCGACAAGGTATATCGTGAGCAAAAAGGACTAAGATGAATATCACATTGAAAGGTATGTCGTCATGACTCAATGGTACTTTGGAGTCACACGTTCTGCTAGGAGCCGCTACCGATTGATCGATTGAGAAGTAGGACTCCAATCGTGTCCAAGTCGCCATGAGCCTGCAGGGTCGCACACTTAAGACGGGAGCAAGTATTGGTCGGGTTGGACCCGAACCGGAAATGGACTGGTTTTGTGAGTCGGACTCACAGAGGAATGGGCCACAAGTGTTGTGAAGCCCATTACCATACGCTATAAAGAGGGGCGCAGGTTGCCCCAGCGGCACGTTAGTCCACTCTCCCATGCGTTGGGAACCCTAGACCCCACTCAGTCCAGCCGTCGCACCAGACCTAGCAGTCTGCCGTCGGAGCTCCTCCTCGTACGTGTGGATACCGGCAGAGGTGCTGTACGTTCAGCACTTCGACGTTCGAGGGATTGGATCGGCCGGACCGGATCGTGGGACTGCACTGCCCCGACGCGCTTCACCGATAATCCGCAACCGCGCGTCTAGTGGTAATCATCGTGGCCTTCTACCTCGGCTAGATCTTGGAAGTACCGCGTAGGAAAAGTTTTCGTTTATCTCTACGCGTCCCAACAGACTAGGAGTCCAATCCTATTTGGGGAGGAAGTCCAAGGAGAACTCCTCCTTGTTGGTGCGGATTGGGGGAGGGGTTCCTCCTCCCAGGGCAAGTCCCTCCTCCTCTAACTATTTAAAGGCACACATCCCCATGGATTCTAACACACAATTGGCTTCTAGCCTTTCTTTCCCTTTCTCATAGAATTAGAGACCCTCTAATTGGATTACATTCTCTAATTATAATATCTCTAATTGAATTAGAGCATCTAATTAGAACACCTCTAATTGGATTAGAGATTCTAATTAGAGACCCATTAGTAGGAAAAAACTTATAGGGAAAAAGTTACTAGCAACGTTTAGAGCACAAGCTTCTACAAATTAGTTGAAGTTTTTGTCCGCTTCGAGTAAAGTTTATAGGAAGTCAGCCAAAAAGGGCCACCGCTGCCATCACGATACGCCGAGCCATTTTGGTGAGGCAAACCATATTACAAGCGTGTGCTCCTAGGGACACACTTCCATTAGTCTGCGTACTAGGAGCAATTTTGTGTATGCACATGCTGACAGTATTCTCTGAGGTTATTTAGAGCACAACGAGGACCCGACTCCTCATTTCAGATCGATCGAGTTCTAGACAGAGACCTCGAGCGCCGTCGTCGCCGCCCCGAGCAATTTCACCATCTTCGCCCTCTCCAATTGTTGTCGCCGTCTCCGTCCCCAAGCTCCTTCTCCATAACCGTCCCCGATCGCCAGCACCTCCCCTGCGCCCTGAAACGAGGTACACACCCTCTCCTCTTCCCCCCCTTCGATTTGTACATGCCCCTGCTCCAAAACTAGTTTTATTTTGGTGTTGGAATACTTACAGATCTTGGTATAGGAATACTAGTCTAGGAAAACTATATTTTGTTGGTACTACTTTGATTTTGGTATAGGAATACTAGTATAGATCTCGTATATTGATTTCATGTTGTTGGATATGTAGTTATATACACGATGGTTTTGATATGTGTCGGCAACCCTACACTGGATGAATCCGATTCGGTACATTATCTATAACACTAGTAGGAAAAGGCTTACCAGTGACGAACAAAATCGTGCTACCGCTGGCGAAGAGATGTTCGCCAGCAGTAACCCGCCAGTGGTAAAGGTTACCGCTGGCGAACAACTCCTGTTCGCCAGCGCTATCTAGTTACTGCTGGCGAACACCAGTCTTGTTCGCCAGCGGTAAGTTTCAAAATTTGAAATTTCCAAAATATTTTTTTTCGCATTATTTGTTTTTCAAATTTTCAAAACAGTTGGATTTGGGGAACCTTTAATCACGGAATGTCCAGTTCCCGCTCGGTCACCCATCCTCCCACCCGAGCACGCTTAACTTCTTAGTTCCATCCCACTACTCTACCTAAGAGCACCTCATTCTTTCTTGTAAATATAGTACTATAAATCCTCTTAACTATTGCACCATATCAACAAACCCGTAATTCCAAATTCGACAAATGATATGTCTAAATTGACCATAATAATACGAGGAATCCAAATATGACATCTTTATTATCTTTTCTGAAAAAAAACATTTTTTTATTTTTTTTGAATTTTGAATTTATTTAATTAAATTGATTATGTAGGAAAATTTAGTCTGTCTCAAATAATTTTTTTTTCCTTTTGGAATTTTCCGATTCTGAAAAATCTCATAGGCCGAAGGCGAGTGAGGTTGGATTGAAAATTTTCTCTCGATTCTTTTGATATATTGAACGCGTTTTTTCAACGTCGTATGCAAAAGTTATGGTCGTTTTACGTTTTATTTTTGAATTTTGCATGAAAGGTCAAATGGAGTATTTCAATTTTTCTATATCAACTAGACAGTACACTCTACTCACATATCAAAGGAATTTATTTTTTGAACATTTTGTCATTTTCGTTACAGCTTTGCAAAAGTAAAAAAGGCGGTCCAAGAGGGGGGTGTGGAGCGAAAATTTTCAAATTTCAAAGTTTACCGCTTACGAACCAAAATAGTGGTTAGCCAGCGGTAGTAGACAAAATACCGCTGGCAAACCACAACACTTGTTCGCCAGCGGTATTTTGCTTACTGCTGGTGAACAACACCACATGTTCGCCAGCGGTATTTGGTCCTGCGCGGGGATGGGGAGGCCACCGTTAGCGCTTGCGAACCCTGCTGCTGCTTCGCCAGCGGTACTAACTTACCGCTGGCGAACACGTTTTCTGCTTCGCCCGCGGTAATAGCACTGGCCAACACGAAAACGTGTTCGCCAGCGCTAAGCTGGTGGCTATAAGCCTTTTCCTACTAGTGTAATGACTTGTCTTTTAATTTAATGTTTAGCGCAAATTATCTTGACACAATATAACATAGATACTCTTGTTAGGATTTCATATGTGAACCAGATGTGAAAATCGATTTACAAATATGTGTCGTGAAGATAGATCTAGTTAAAAAAGAAAATCTGATATTGAAATAACTAATTCAGAAAAATAAAACTAATTCATTTTAAAATCTTAAAAATACAAATAATATATCAAAAAATTCAGAAAAATAAAACTAATTCATTTTAAAATCTTAAAAATACAAATAATATATCAAAAAATTCAAAAAATAGAACCAATTCATTTTAAAATCTTAAAATACAAATAATATATCAGAAAATTCAGAAAAATAAAACTACTTCATTTTAAAATCTTAAAATACAAATAATATATCCAAAAATTCAGAAAAATAAAACTTCGTCATTTTAAAATCTTAAAAATACAAATAATATATCAAAAAATTCAGAAAAACAAAACTACTTCATTTTAAAATCTTAAAAATACAAATAATATATCAAAAAATTCAGAAAAATAAAACTAAGTCATTTTAAAATCTAAAAAATACAAATAATATATATAAAAAATACAAATCTTAAAATCCCGCCTCTTTCTTCCCGCCTCCTGTCTTCCCGCCTCCTGTCTCCGGTTCGGGTTTCGTTGGGAAACAGATCGTCCCTTTAGTCCCGACCTGTTTTACCAACCGGGACGAAACAGTTAGGGTTTTGTTCCGACCAATCAGAAAGAATCACACGGATCGTGTGTTTCTTTCAAGCGCATGTGAGTCGTTGGATCAGGGGTGTGTTTCTTTCGAGCTGTTGTGAGCCGTTCAATCAGGGGTACGGTGTGTTTCTTTCGAGCGGTTGTGAGCCGTTGGATCAAAACTCTAGCAGAACACTTTGCGAGCCAGAGGACCCTATATATAGCCCACCTTCATACACCGGTCAGTTCATCGACCAAATACAAAACATCCGGATTCGCCATCATACGCCCTGCCGTGCATTTGGTATGCATATATGCACCCAGTCGCCATAGTAGGGCTGTATGATGGCGATACCGATTGTTTTGTTCTACACCCCCCTTTAAGGTTTGAAACATCATTCAGTTCATCGACCAAATACAAATCATCCGGATTCGCCATCATACGTCCTGCCTTGTATTTGGTATGCATATATGCACCCGGTAGCCACGGTGGGGCTGTATGATGGCGATACCGATTGTTTTGTTCTACATCCCCCTTTAAGGTTTGATACATCATTCAGTTCATCGACCAAATACTAATCATCCGGATTCGCCATCATACGTCCTTCCGTGTATTTGGTATGCATATATGCATCCAGTAGCCACGGTAGGGCTGTATGATGGCGATACCGATTATTTTGTTCTACATCCCCCTTTAAGGTTTGATACATCATTCAGTTCATCGACCAAATACAAATCATCCGGATTCGCCATCATACGTCCAGCCGTGTATTTGGTATGCATACATGCACCCAGTAGCCACGGTGGGGCTGTATGATGGCGATACCGATTGTTTTGTTCTACACCCCCCTTTAAGGTTTGATACATCATGCTAGGGTGGGCCCAAGGAAGCCCCAAAACACATCAGAGATAATATAATTCACATGATCCATTCAACAAAGTTTGCTACAATAAATTATTACACATCAATTCTTCCCTTGTGTCCTTGCTTTCTTAAGATTGTGTCGTATCCATGGAGCATCCTCCTCATTTAACTTAATGCTTGAGTCAGTGTTCACTTTGAAGGGCGGAATTTCTCCAAACATATTATAATCTTCTGACATGTCTGTCTTGTCCTCCACTCCCACGATGTTTCTTTTCCCTGAAATAACAATGTGGCGCTTTGGATCATCGCAAGATGTACTGATCGTTTTCTTATCTTTCCGTTTCCTCGGTTTGCTAGTCATGTCCTTCAAATAGAAAACCTGAGCGACATCTTTGGCTAGGACAAATGGTTTGTCAAGGTAACCAAGATTGTTGAAATCCACCATTGTCATTCCGTATTGCTCGTCCACTTTTACCCCACCTCCTGTTAGCTTGAACCATTTGCACCGGAACAAAGGGACCTTAAAGGAGGGTCCATAGTCAAGTTCCCATATCTCCTCTATGTAACCATAATATGTGACCTTTTTCCCATTCTCGGTTGCTACATCAAAGCGGACACCACTGTTTTGGTTGGTGCTCTTTTTATCTTGGGCAATCGTGTAAAATGTATTCCCATTTATCTCGTACCCTTGGAAAGTCATTATAGTCGAAGATGGTGTCTTGGCCAACATGTACAGCTGATCTCCAACATCATTGTCATTCATTAGATGTTTTCGCAACCAACTGCCAAAAGTCTCCATGTGGGCCTTTCTAATCCAGGATTCAGGCTTCCCCGGGTTGTCCGAGCGTAAAATATTCTTGTGTTGCTCGAAGTACGGAGCCACCAAGCTGGAATTTTGCAGAACTGTGTGGTGTGCTTCAGTCATAGAATGACCGTCCATACATATCGTTGATTTCCTTCCGATCGTGCCTTTTCCCCTTAGTCTCCCCTCGTGCCGCGATTGAGGAATACCAATCGGCTTAAGGTCAGGAACATAGTCAATACAGAACTCAATTACCTCCTCATTTTGATAGCCCTTGACGATGCTTCCTTCTAGCCTAGCACGGTTACGAACATATTTCTTTAATACTCCCATGAACCTCTCAAAGGGGAACATATTGTGTAGAAATACATGACCGAGAATGGAAATCTCTTCGACTAGGTGGAGCAGGAGGTGCGTCATAATATTGAAGAAGGATGGTGGGAACACCAACTCGAAACTGACAAGACATTGTACCACATCGTTCTGTAACCGTGGTAGATCTTCTGGACTTATTAACTTCTGAGAGATTGCATTGAGGAATGCACATAGCTTCACAATGGCTACTCAAACATTTTCCGGTAGGAGCCCTCTCAAAGCAATCGGAAGCAATTGCGTCATAATCACGTGGCGGTCGTGAGACTTTAGAATTTGGAACTTTTTGTCCGCCATCTTTATTATTCCCTTTATATTCGACGAGAAGCCAGACAGGACCTTCATACTGCTCAGGCATTCAAAAAAAATGACCTTCTCTTCTTTGGTAAGAGCGTAGCTGGCACAAACTTGAAACCATTCCGGATGCCGGTCATCTGGGTCTTTCAAAAGTTGTTGGTCCTGCCGTGCTTCCTTTGTATCATTTGTCTTCCCATACACCCCAAGAAGCTTAGCAGTTCACGCAAATATTCTCGTAACATGCATCACGTCGATTGGAGAGCGGACATCTAGGACTTTCCAATATTGTAGCTCCCAAAATATAGATTTCTTCTTCCACATGGGTGCGTGCCCGTCAACTCCCAGCGGAACTGATTGTCCGCCAGGACCCTTTCCAAAAATGACTTTCAAATCCTTGACCATATCAAATATCTCAGCACCTGTACGTTCCGCAGGCTTCGGCCGGTGATCTGCCTTGCCGTTGAAATGCTTGCCTTTCTTTCTTACGTTATGATTTCGGGGAAGAAATCGACGATGACCCAGGTATACGGTTTTCTTAAAATCATCCAAATATACACTTTCAGTCTCATGTAAGTAGTGCGTGCATGCTTTGTATCCCTTATTTTTCTGTCATGAAAGGTTACTGAGAGCATGCCAACCGTTGATGGTTATAAAAAGCAACGCTCGTAGGTCAAATTCCTCTTCTTTGTGCTCATCCCACACACATACACCAGGTGTGCCCCACAACTGTAAAAGTTCATCAACTAATGGCCTTAGGTACACATCGATGTCGTTGCCGGGTTGCTTTGGACCTTGGATGAGCACTGGCATCATAATGAACTTCCGGTTCATGCACAACCAAGGAGGAAGGTTGTAGATGCATAGAGTCACGAGCCAGGTGCTATGGCTGGAGCTCTGCTCGCCAAAAGGATTCATGCCATCAGTACTTAGACCAAATCTTATGTTCCTTGCGTGAGCTGCAAAATCTTTGAACTCTCTGTCGATCTTTGTCCATTGCGTTCCATCAGCGGGGTGTCTCAACTCCCCGTCGGACTTACGGTCCTCTTTCTGCCATCGCCACAACTTGGCATGCTCTTTGTTACTGAACAGACGTTTCAACCATGGTATTATAGGAGCATACCACATCACCTTGGCGGGAACCCTCTTCCTGGGTTTCTCGCCCTCAACATCGTCACCAGGGTCATCGCCTCTGATCTTATAACGCAATGCAGTGCATACAGGACATTCATTCAAATTCTCGTATTCACCGCGGTAGAGGATGCAGTCGTTAATGCATGCATGTATCTTCAGAACCTCTAAACCTAGAGGGCAGACAACCTTCTTTGCTTCGTACGTACTAGCGGGCAACTCGTTATTCTTCGGAAACATATTCTTCAACATTTTCAGCAAATTTTGAAATGATGAGTCAGCTACACCTTCCCGTGCCTTCCATTTCAGCAAATCCAGTGTGCAGACCAGCTTTTTCAGACTATTATCGCATCCTGGGTACAACGACTTTTTGTGATCCTCTAACATGCGATCCAAATTCTCTCTCTCCTTGTCAGTTTCGCAGCGTCTCCGTGCATGAGCAATGGTCCTACCAAGATCATCAGCGGGCTCACCTTCACCTAACCCTTCCCCACCTTCAGTATCATCCTCCATGAAAGTATCACCGAAAGCCTCATGATAGTTATCATCGATATCATCCCCTTCTTCATCTTCTTCCATTCTAACCCCTCTTTCCCCATGTTTGGTCCAACAATTATAGCTTGGCATGAAACCGCGCCGAAGCAGGTGCATGTGAACGTCTCTTGAGGAGGAGTAACCCTTCTGATTCTTACAGAAAGCACATGGACAGATAATTAAAACCTCGCTGCTTGTCGCATTTGCCACTACGAGGAAATCTTTCAAACCCTAGTGAACTCGCCGAGAGTCGGTTACCGTACATCCATTGCCGATTCATCTGCATTATTATTATATAAAGTATATAATTAACCATCATGCATTTGTTAAACTAACTATCTAGAAATAATACAAATCATGAAAGGTTAAGTTGCTAACCGCGATCACGGAGGAAAAATAAATGAGAAAGCTCAAGCGTGGCTCGGACACTTCATATCATGTTTGTTTCATGCTCTCGGGCATTTCATCGAACACCTTGTGTGCATAGGAGGAACCAAAAGCAAATCCACCACCCCCCTTATGAATATTGTGAATAGAAGTGGCACCAATTGTGCCTAAGTGAAGTGAGCTGAGTGCTATATAGGGATGGGACTTTAGTCCCGGTTGGCCCGGCCAACCGCGAGTAAAGGCTTTCGGGCCAGCCTGAGGACCTTTAGTCCCGGTTGGCCAGGCCAACCGCGACTAAAACCCCTCCCGCCCGCCAGCTGTCGACCGAGCGCGCTGGCCCAGATAGTTGGTCGCGGATCTCCTCCCGAACCGCGACTAAAGACCCCTTTGATCGCGGTTCGATTATTTTGGGGACTAATGGGGGCGTATGGAAGCCTCTTTTTCTACTAGTGTTAGCAGGAATTGTATTCTCCGACTTCAGGTAACCTCCGTAAGCAAAAATCTTGCGAATCCTCTTGAATTACTTGTACGGGGTCCTTTGTTAGGAGCTTCTCCCGCATCTTTTCGTTCTTTAAAAAATAAAATCAATATGCATATATGAGTATTCGGCGTGATTTTGTACTAGGCAAAAAAATAATTCACGTTTTGACTTTACTTAATTTATTCAAATTTTGTACCCACCATACATGGTATTCAATACACAACCTTTCCATTTATTCAAATTTCGGCTTACTTGTACTGTTTTGACTTTACTTAATTTATTTACATAGCTTCCGTGAATCGATATTGCGTCACCGCCGGAGGACATTCTAGGAATGTATTGAGGGGATTTCACCTCTTTTATGGTTAATCAAGTCGTCAAGAAAGACCGGGACTTCCACTACAGGGACCAGGGTTTGATATAATGAAACAACTAGCACTTGTGGAAAACGGGGCTTTTGCTCACCCGCGACCACCCCTTTCGCCCCGGCTCGGCCACCACCCGGTGTAAAAGACTGCAGAGGTGGGGCCGAGGCGAGCAGGGCGCGTGGTAAGGGGGTCATTTAACCCGGTTGGTAGCTCCAACCGGGGCTAAAGGCCCTCGACGAGCAGTGCGCGTGCGGCTGCGTCGTGGGGGGGGGGGTCTTTTGCCCCGGTTTGTGGCTCCGACCGGAGAAAATGAGCCCTACCTAGATGAAAAGTTGTTTCTATATTTCGCTTTAGTTAATACTTCACCCGTTCCAAAATGTAAGCCTTTTTAGCGAGGTAAAACAGTTTGCTAAAAAGGCTTATATTTTGGAACGGAGGGAGTAATTAATTTCAATTTTTATCAAGAAAAACCAACCAAATAGATGGAAAATTAATAGAATTCTTTTTTCTTTAAATCTAATTTTTTTTCTATTTTTTATAAACAGTACCATGCCAGCGTTATGTCACTCACTTTTTGGTGTGGTGTGCTCACTTGTTTTTCCCTCATATGCATAAGCGGTCTTCGATGAAATGCTCGAGAGCATAATGCCATCTGAGCTCGCACCAAACAAACATTTAATATTGCTACACTATTGTGTAATAATGTATCAAAGCTGCATGGTTCATGTAGTTGGATTAGTCCATCTCTGTTTTCCACATGTCGGGCGTGTGAACTGGAGGATTTGTAGATATATCTCTACTACGTAAAAGAAGAATTCTGTTCAGTCTTCGCTCCACTCGGCGATACGTCAGTTATTTCGTCGCGCTCCCTCTCTCGCTTCGCCTCTCAAACACATGGGCCGAGGCCCGATAATGGTTTTCTGCGCTCGTTCCTACTCTCGACTCCCCCCCGGAACGCTGTCCCTTCCCCTCCTCAATCCCTCTCAGACCGTGGCGGCGACAGATCGGGGCTCTAGGTAGCTCCAGATCGGGGCTCTCGGTAGCCACGTCGGGGGGCTGAAGCTCATCATAGGCAAACCAATTATCTCTCAGGTGCGCATCAAACGTCGCAGCAGCGGAGAGCTAAGGCTGCACGTAGCTGGCTTATTCAGGTGCGCGGGGCGTCCGTTTCGGAGGTCTCCAGTCGGTGGTGGCTTAACCACATAGCTTCTCTCCTCTTCCCTCCATTTAGAGTTGGCACTAATTCTTGTTTGGAATCTATCAGCTAGATGCCGCCGTCAACGACGATGGTGACGCGGAGAAGCCGGACGAAATTTACCTGACGCGATGGCTTGAGTGGCGGAGCGGTACTTACAGGTGCTTGAACAGAAGGAGCTCGTCTTCTTCATCTGTGTCGCTATGCAATTCGATTTAATTAAATCCACCGGCTGTAAATTGATCCAATCTTATTCCTGTTTCCCAGGAATCTTATGGTGGTTGCACTGAGGTTGAGCAACGTGCTAACGATGGCGAGGTCTGATTGATGCCCAAGTGGCATTTTTTCTCGTCCTAATTTGCTTCTAACCACGGTATTGCGTGTTTGGCGCTCGCTGGCTGCTGCACTGGTTGGAGAAGATGACGGAGTGCTTCAAGGCGAGGAGTGGGAACGAGCTGACTCAACACCGCTTTTCCACAAGGCTGTGATCACCATGTCTAATGGAGCTCACGATGAAGTTCTACTACGGCCGTGATGCATGCGTCTTCTGGATCGTAGCTGCAATGTTTGCTCCTATTACTGCCACTCCATATCTTTGACTAATGATTCTATGATACCATTGATATTTCCATATTGATTCTACAAATGTTTGGTTGCACAATATAGTTTTTCTTCTGAAACGTAAGTCATTTTTCCCTGATATTATACATTCAGCACATGGAAAAAAGATACTATTTGATATTCTTATTTCTATGTTACCGATGTAACTTTGCACAATATCAGAATGTCTAAAACTTACTCCATTTTCATAAGATAATATATTCATCAGATTGGCTCAAACTTTCTTGTCAAAATTAATTATCATTTCCTGATGCTTCTTTTGTTGATTATTGAAGTTTTAGTACTAAATTTATACCATGCCAACAAGTCTTGTCAGATCACTTAAGAGCAGAAATTATATATCATCAGTTCTTCATTCTATAACTGTTTTGTTTGTGTCGCTATCCAAATCAATGCACGCCTCCTCTTTGTGCTCTTTCTAATATGTAAGCGCCACCTGTCTTGATCAATTCCTCTCTCTGAATTTGCTGATATTGGATTTTAGGACAATTTTTTACTATCATTGTCAAAGATCAATGACTATGTTATTTCCAATGAACTTGTGAGCATGGCACTGGCAATGGTTGCAGAAGATCGAAAAATAATTATGTCTTGGAGGATCTCTTTGCTGAATAGGTATGGTTCCCGTCCTTATATGTGGATGTTGCTGAACTTGGTGAATGCCTATTCTGATGCTTCAACTCATTTCCTCTAGCCACTTGATGTGTCGAAGTCCATCTATTCAGCATGCATTTATCTTAAATTTGCTAAATTGTCTTGCAAGTGTACCTGCTTGAGTGAGGCTATGCGTAATAAAGTTTATGTTGAAATAACATTCAGAAGTGGTCATATGTGCTTCAAAGGGGGCATGCGCATGTTGTAACCAACAAATCATATATATGCTCCCATACATTAATCCACGTATAATTTTTTACTTTGTTCATGCCTTATTTATTTTAGAGAAACAAATGAGATGTTTTAAAAAAACTAAGTCACTGTTCAATGAGGGAAAAAGTTACTTTCTCCATCTGTAGATTAGTGGAACATGCACAAAAAGTCGGACCCGTCTCACCAAAAGGTTAACATATAGTATCTTTTTAGTTATGGGAAAACATGACATTACAATGTAGACAATGACAACTTTGGCTCAAAATTAGCAAACTCTTTAATTTGACTTTCAACTACCCTAGCAGCACATGCATTGTACATATTGGTACTTTGTAGGAATTATTGGTGATTAGTCTTTTTTATGAAATTATATGAAACCTTTCCCTCGATTTTAGAATCATTTGTGACCTTCCATGGTTTGTTTGCATTGCATTGATTTTTTTGTTAATTGTTTCTTTTATATGCTTTACAAAATATTAGGTTCTTAGAATTAGTTTGTAGGTACGGGGTTTCTCTCCCTCAAATAACCACCTTTGAAGGATAGATCTTTCGGTGTTCCACAATCATCACCTTTGGGATTTGGTGCCCTAGGATTCCTGCCTTGATTACCAAATAAGCTTCGGGATTGGGGACGTAGGACATTTGCGAGGAGAAAGGCTAAATGGGTGAATGTTGGTTGCCATATAGCGAGAATACGCGGTAAAGGCAAGATAAGTTTTGGGATAGTCACAAGTCACAAATCACAGGAAAATTTCTCTCGATACACATATTCTTTAAATCAAATATCGAATTGTCAATTGCTCTTCAATTTTTTATTTTGTTATCCCGTTACAACCCACTGGCAATCAACTAGTAGAACAAAACAAACGGTGTCGCCATCATACAGCCCGACCATGGTTCATAAGTGCATATATGCATATCGAAAGCAGGCTCGGACGTATGATGGAATTTTAGTCGGTCGATGAACTGAATGATGTATCAAACCTTTGTCAAACGTTGAATGTGGGGATGTAGAACAAAACAATCGGTATCGCCAGCATACAGCCCTGCCGTGGCTCCTGGAGTGCATATATGCATATCAAATGCACGGTTGGACATATGCTGGCGAATCCGAATGATTTGTATTCGGTGAAACAACTTAATGATGTATGAAGAGACTCTGAGAGGTGGGCTATACATATTCCTCTGGATCACAAAGTGTTGTGCTAGGGTTTCGATCCAACGGTTAAGAAGCGCACGAAAGAAACACGCCTGATCTAAAGGCTAACAAACGCTTGAAACAAACACACAATACCCCTGATCGAACGGCTGACAAGAGTTCGAAAGAAACACACCTCTGATCCAACAACTCAGGAGGGCTTGAAAGAAGCACACGATCCGTGTGATTCTTTGTGATTGGTCCCAACGAAACCGTAACCATTTAGTCCCGGTTGGTAAAACGGGCCAGGACTAAAGGGGTTTGTTTCTTCTCACTACATATATGTATGCATGCATTGCCACCATTGGCATGAACACATATAAACTCACCACTCTCCCATGGATTCTACCATACCCACTCTAACCTTCCTACAGGCGTAGGCACTTTCCGCCTCGAACTACCGCTGCCCGCCCGGCTACAGCATCCCCGCCGGCTGGATGCTGAGCGCCGGAAGAGTGTCGGTCCCTCCTGTTCCTCAAGGTGTGGCGCGTCGGACGGCCATCACGAACCACTACTACCACGAGCTCACGCCGGAGCAGCGAAGGAATCCCAGTTGGAATCCCGTATACCGCCCTACTTGGGACGCCTTCTTCATTAATCGGCGTGAGAGTGCGCTCGCCACGTACGAGGAGAACGGCCCGCCTCCTTCGAACTTCAACGAGGCCGGTCCTCAGGTGTGGTGGGGGGGGCGGACGGATTCTTTAGAGCATAATGAACTACATCAGGGCCGGCGATAACCCCCGCCCGCGCTACCCTCACGCCCAGTCTGGGTGTCGTGATCCTCCGAGGGAGTCCAGAGCACCGTCCGACGATATTGACGACGGCGGCGGCGACTACGACAACTACAAGTCGGAGTATTATAGGCGTAGACAGGAGTATGACTAGTAGATTAGTTGCACTCTTGCAATTATGTACTGCCTTGTTTATTTAGATATATGCTCTCCGTTTAGGTTTAGATCCAATCGTCACGCGTCCACGCGGCAGGACTCCCGCGCCACGAGGCACAACTCCCGCGCCTCACTTTTCATAATTATTTTTTAAAACAGATTTTGTATTTGGAATCTTTACGCAATTTTAAACACTTTTCATATTGAAAGTTTCTTCAAATTCAAAACCATTTGTAAACTTATTTAAAATGTTTAAAATTTTAAAAATTGTTACTAGTTTAAATAGTTGGAATAATTAATTTTTTAAACAGAAAATGTGTTTGAAATATTTGTCCAATTTTAAACACATTTCATATTGAAACTTTCTCCTAATTCGAAAACATTTGAAATTTAATTGAAAAAACATTTTGAAAATGTATTTAAAAGGAGCAGGGAAAAAATGGCGGCAGGAAGCCAAAAAACGAAATTTTGGGTCTTTTGCCCCGGTTAGTGTTACCAACCGGGGCAAAAGGGGGGAGGTGGGTGGGCAACCGAGGGCCCACACCCCCCTTTTGCCCGGGTTGGTAATACCAACCTGGGAAAAAGACCCCCCTTTCCCCCGGTTGGTGTTACCAACCGGGGTAAAAGCCTTCCAAGTATATTACCCCGGGCGGAGCAACCACCGTGGGCAAACCATCAGAAAACGCAGAATTTCGCTAAGTTCCCGGCGCCGAATTCCTCTCCGACGCCGTCAGGCTGCCGGATTTCCGCGCCGCCGGAAAGTGCTCCACCGCGCCGCGCCGTTCCAATTCACCGCCGTACTCTCCACCGTGCTGCTCGTCGTCTCCGTGCTTGTCGTCGTCGCCCTGCTCGACTCGCGCCCGCGCCCTCAAGGTGAGCGGCCGGCCCGGCCACTGGCCCTCACCGGCGTCGTTTTTACTCTAATTGTTTTTAGTTAATTTTAGTATTAGTTTTACTCTTAATACTCTTTTAGTTTAGTTTTAGCATTTTTTAGTTTTAGTATTAGTTTTAGTGTTAGCATTTTTAGTTTTAGTATTAGTTTTAGTGTTAGTATTTTTTAGTATTAGTTTTCGTGTTTGCATATTTTTTTTAGTATTAGTGTTAGTGTTAGTATTTTAGTGTTAATTTTAGTGTTAGTATTTTAGTATTAGTTTTAATGTTAGTATTTGAGTGTTAGTGTTAGTGTTAGTATTTTAGTATTAGTGTTAGTGTTAGTATTTTAGTGTTAGTTTTAGTGTTAGTATTTTAGTGTTAGTATTTTAGTATTAGTTTTCGTGTCACTATTTTAGTATTAGTTTTAGTGTTAGTTTTAGTATTAGTTTTAGTGTTAGTCCCCAGAATTGCCGTCTAGAAGTTTAGGAACCGAGAGGGAACCGAGGGGAACCGAGACGAACACTACGAGTAGGCAGGAGTATGACTAGCTAGCAGACTAGATCCACTCTTTCCTAGTAAACTTGCGACTCGAACGGTACATAACAACATTAATTCCAGATTATCCATGTCATGTGTGAAAATGTTGCATACCTCTTCCTCTCCTTCTTCATTGGATGGCGTCTGAATCCCACCAATCAAGAAGAAGATGGAGAGATCTGCAATGTTTTCACACTTGATATGGATAATCTGGGATGCTACATCTGTTATGTCCCGTTCGAGTCGTAACTTTACTCGGCAAGACTCGATCTGATCTGCTAGTCATACTCCTTACTAAAGTTTACTGTTGTGATGATTATTTACTGGAATATTATTTTTTCAAGAGAATTTATAACTTACAAAACTATTTTATCTTCCATTTGTATTAATTGATCTATGGACGGCAGAGAGGGTGAAGAACAGGTGTTCGCGATAATAGAAGAAGGTACCACTACTAGAGAAATGCTTATAGCAGCACAACTACCACAGGCGGACAGACAATTGTATGCGCCTGGGCTACTTAGCGCAGGCGAACAATACATTATGCGCCTGGGGTAAGTGTGTTACCCCAGGCGAACCAATTTCAGATGCGCCCGGGGTAAAGTGTGGCAGGGCACCCACCACCACCCCCTGGCACTGTTCCTGTACCGCAGGTGAATCTGATATTGGTTCGCCTGGGGTAGCACACTTACCCCAGGCGAATAACAACAGAAGCTCCTGTGGTAAAATGTGGCCTGGGGTAGCACCCCCTAGCGCAGGCGCATTATCTTCCTTATTCTCCTGGGGTAGAATGTGACCTCAATAAGTCCGGCCAGCCACCCACCACCACCCCTATCCACCCCACTCACTCACTTACTACTCCAAAGTTGACCCATTAGTGCTCCTAGCTCAATCCCCCACACCCCTCCACCATTTTTAGCTAATTTAACCAATCATGTTTGTTATATTTTAGCTAGTACGCTACCCCACTTTCTCTCTTCCAAATCTCCCCACTAGATCTACTAACCGGACACTAGATCTCACCACAAATGCACCACTAGCTACTTCTAGATATATCACTCTCTTATCAGTCGTCTCTCCGGTGATCTTCGACGTCGTCATCGCATCTATATATTTTGCATTGTGTGTCATCTTAATAGGTGCGTGAGATTGGTTGGTGGATGAGAACTCGATCTATTTTTCATTTTATTGTGTTGCCATGAGGATGAGTTGCCAATGTTTTGCCGAAATGTTGATTCATTTCCTTTTCGGCAAATTTCTGGCGCTCCGCGTTACACCTTTTGTAGCAAGGTCATGTCGAAATTTTCCGTGAAAACCGGATCTAGTTAATGAAACCTCTCTTGCCTTTTGTAGCAATGGTCATTGCAATGAGGACAAGCGTGGTGCATAGATACGTGCAACGCGGGACGGCCGAGATGCATCGAAACAACCGCACCGAGATAGAGTGTCCATGTCGAAAATACAAGCTAGGGTTCTTGTTCAAACCAGATTCTGGTAATGTGGAGAAGCACCTGTTCAGGTATAGTTTCATGGAGGGCCACACTAAATGGATGGATGATGATGAAGACGATGATCACGTCGAGACCAATTGGGCGGCGACATGTGAAGATGATCAGGAGGAGTCTGAACATGGCAATGAGAGGACGAAGAGGCTGCCGACAGAGACGACTATAATGAAGAAGAAGGGAGTCATGGTGATCAACAACATCAAGACGTGGACATGAACACTCCGCTAACTTCAGTCGTGCGGGACCCTCATGTTCAAGAGCTTCTTCTCAAGAACGCGTCGACCGACGCCAGACGTAAATCTAAGATCACGCAAATAAAGATAGACTCTGCAACTCCGTTGTATGACGCAAGTCGCGGGGCGGAGGAGTCACGCTTGAGAGTAGCTCTGGATCTTCTAGAGATGAAGGCCAAACACGGATGGACCGACACAAGCATGGACGATCTTCTGCGATATCTGAAGACGCACTTACCTGAAGGGAACACATGTGCTAGTAGTCTACAGGAGGCCAAGAAAATCGTGTGCCCCCTCGATTTACCGCACACAAAATACCACTCTTGCGTCCGTGACTGCATAATTTATCGTAACGAGCACGCGGACCAGATCAAATGTCCGGTGTGCGGTGCTGATCGTTACAAGAGGGGGACGAAGAAAGCTCCTAGGAATGTTGTGTGGTACTTTCCACTCATTCCCCGTCGGCAGCGGTACTTTGTGTACTCTAAGGAAGCAAAGCTCATGCGCTGCCACGAGGACAGAAAGAAGGCGGTGCTGAGTGATCCAGAACGTGTTGAAAAACCAGTGCTAACACACCCTTCGGATGCACGTCAGTGGAAAGTATTAGACGCATTCGATGAAGAATTCGGGAACGATCCAAGGAATATCAGGCTTGGTGCGAGCACCGACGATCTCAATCCGTTTGGCAACCAGAGCAAGAAACATATCACCTGGCCCGTGTTTGTATGGATGTACAACCTCCCCCCGTGGTTGTGTCTGAAGAGGAAGTACATACACATGAGTATGCTGATTCAAGGGCCGACCCAGACAGGGAGCGATATCAACATGTATCTCTAGCTATTGAAGGAGGAGCTAGACACGTTGTAGGAGGAAGGGGTGGAAACATGGGACGCCTTCAAAGAAGAACCTTTTCGTATGAGAGCCGCCCTCATCACGACGGTGCTGGACTATCTCGGATACGGATATATTGCGTGCCAGGTGTGCCATGGACACAAGGCTTGTATCAGGTGCATGGAATTTACGTCCTTTCTACAGCTACACAAGGATCCCGAATCTTCTAAAACCGTATACATGAGGCATCGAATGTGGCTACAACAGAACGACCCATGGGGAAAGCGCGGAGACCTGTTCAACGGTAAAGATGTGCTCGATCTACCTCCATGCAAGAGAACAGGAGAAGATATCGATACTCTATTGAATAATTGGAAAACGTGTCCTCCGCCGGAAAAGGTACATAAGCGGAAGCGAGGAGAGAAGCGAAAGAGAGGAGAGAAAAAGTGTACTCCGCCAGAAGGACCGCTCTTGGGGCTATGGAAAAGGAGGTCCGTGTTTTGGGACTTGCGGTACTGGCCAATCCTCGGAGTGCCTCACTGCCTTGATGTCATGCATATCACGAAGAATGTGTGTGAGAGCTTGCTTGGCACCCTGTTCAACATGCCAGATAGGACCAAAGACGGGCCAAAATCAAGATACGACCTGATGGTCCTGAATATCAGGAGCGAGCTTCACTTACCGCCTTCTACGCGTGAACAGACGGAGGAGGACGAGGATGAGGTGGAGGAGATGGACGAACGCAAGCGGAAAAGGGCTAAGCAACACCAAACTCACCGCCTGAAACCCTCTTGCTTCACTCTAAAGCCCGACGAGCTCGAGCAAATATTCACATGCCTCCTCGCAGTGAAATTTCCCTTAGGTTACGCGGGGCTGATAAGTAGATAGCTAGACGCGGAGAAAAAAATCTTCAGCGGGATGAAGTCTCATGACTGTCACGTGATGATGACGGAGATACTTCCGGTTGCAACCAGAGGGATAATGGAACCGCACGTCCGTCAAACGCTCACTGGCCTCTGTAACTTTTTCGAGATCATCACTCGGAAGTCGATAAGCGTGAAGAAACTCGGAAGGCTGCAGGAAGAGATCGTCACCATCCTATGCGAGCTTGATATGTAATTCCCACTTGCCTTCTTCGACATTATGGTACATCTCTTGGTCCATATCGTGGACGATATCACCAATCTTGGGCCGGCATTCTTGCACAACATGATGGCGTTAGAAAGAATGAACGGGATCATCAAATCATTCGTTCGTAACAGGGCACACCCGGATGGAAGCATCGCCCAGAGATTTCTCACCGAAGAATGCATCTCTTTCTGCAAGATTTTCTAGGCAATGAGAAGCCAGCTGTTGGTTTGCCCGCAAACAAGCACCTTGACAGGTTCATGGGGGTAGGCCACAACGCTGGCAAAAGGGTAATGGACGCGGACTCCTGTGGTCGGAGAGCCGACTTTGATAGGGCCCACCTAGTAGTGTTACAACACATTGACGATGTCGACCCTTGGATAGAAGAGCACAAAACCACGATAAAAAACAGTGCTCCGAGGCCGATGACGGAAGATGAGATATTTAGAGCACACAACTCCTCTTTCGCGACATGGTTCAAGAAGCAGATTGATGCCGATCCCCCGCCAATGACATGTCAGAAAGATAAAATTGTACTGGCCTTGTCATATGGCCCCGCGCCCAATCTGGTGACTTATCAAGCATACGACATCAATGGGTACACATTCTACACGGAGGAAAGAGACAAAAGTAGCGACTAGCAAAACTCATCTATAACGATGGAATCTTACACGGGCGAAGAGATTAGAAGATACTACGGAAAGATCGAGGAAATCTGGGAGCTTGACTAGGTTGGGGTAAAGCTGTCGATGTTCCATGTCAGATGGGCTACAACGTCATGAAAGAAGACGAATATTTCACCACTATGTCGATGTCTGAAGCCAACAAACCCAAGTCCAAGAACCCCACCGCGCAAAATGAGCCCTGGGTATTGGCTAAGCACGTGGAGCAATGCTTCTTCATAACCGACCCGACAAAGCCTAGTCGTCTTGTCGTAAGGGGAGGAAAAAGGGCCCTTGTCGGAATAGATGGAGTCGCCGATGAGAAGGACTTCGACGGCTTAGTCAGAGACCCGATGATGGAATAACCCGGTGAAGACGATGCACCATACACCACAAGAAGAAGCAGGACCACACTACCAAGGGTAGGTCTTCCATTCACAAGAAGAAGTCACGCTATGGCGGTCACGTATTCAGCATCGACCAAGAAAGGCAAGAGTAAGATTGTGACGAAAGGTTGAGAGAGGGAAATACTCGCGATATGTGCGATATAACATGCTAATAGCTACTATGTACAATGTGTTTTAAGAGAGACACAATGTGTTTTCAGAGAGACCCTCATTGCGCCGCCCGATTATGGACTCCGGAAACTCACCGCGCGCCTCCGAGGAGCACTCTGTCGCCGCCGATATCGACGAGATAATCAACACCATGGACCCGCAACTCGATTCGCTGAGCCGCGCCGCCGCCAACGCACCGGAGAACACTTCCGGCGACCAGGCCCGCGAGGATCCACCTCTCGCGGCTGAAAACCTGGCCGCCTCTTCCTCTGCGCCGCCTCCACCACTCGTCCCCGAAACGGCGGAAGAGAAAATCCTCCTCGTCGGGGAGGAGGTCTCCACCGCGGCCGGAGCCGAAGACGAGGGCAAGATCTCCGGCATTTGGAGCCGGTGCAACATCACCCCCTCCTTCTTCCGACAATGGAGAAGGAGGAGTTGATTGTGAAAGGGAAATGGCGGCACGAGGAGGACTACTCCGAGCCTTCGGCCAGAGCCGGGGAACGGGTTCTCCTGACCTCACACATTTATCAAGGTATGGGATTCCCGCCTTCCGCCTTCTTCCTCCAGGTAGTCAACCACTCACTACAAGAAAACCGGTCTATTGCAACGAACATAGTCATTGTAACAAGTGGCCTATCGTCGCAATAGGTATGTGTTGCATCGAAATCAGTTTCGTTGGGAAGCGTTGCAAAAAATCGCGTGGTGGTAGCCTGTCTCCGCGTAGTTAGATACGTGGCTACAAAATTAACCAGTTGCAACCATTTACTGGGCCAATTGCCAGGCTCTTTTCCATTGCGTCTCGCACCTAACACAACGTACGTTTTTTGTTGGTACATCTCTAGTGCAACAAATACCGAAACGTGGCGAGTGACCAATGTGGCAACGGCGAGTGTTCCGTTGCGCCTACTCTTTCGTTGCAAAAGTAGAGTTTATTTGCCACGTCCAATTATGTGGCAAAAAACTATGGCAACAAACATTATACGCGTGGGAACAACGACTTGCCACACACAATCAATCGTGGTAACATGATTTTCAAATAGTAATCGCAACGGCCTTAATATTAGTAGCCATAAACAAGCGCGATAATTTCAACTATTCGTGGCGCCATTCAATTTCTACGAATTTTAGTTTCGTGGCGAGCGGTAGCATTCGCAACATCCACATTTTAAGTAGCTAGAAACAACTGCGACAATTTCAACTATTCGTGGCGCCATTGTATTTCGACAAATTTTATTTTCGTGGCGAGATGTACTATTCGCAACGTCCAAATTTTAGTAGCTAGAAACAACTGCGACAATTTCAACTATTCGTTGCGCCATTCTATTTCTACAAATTTTAGTTTCGTGGCGAGAAGTATGGGCATTCTCTATTGCAACAAAGTTAGTTTAGTGGCGTGAATTAACTATCGCAACGGCCAAATTCTTAGTGGAGAAAAATATTGCGACAATGTCTCCCTCGGGGTGGTGAGAATCTATTTCAAAAAAATACTTTGTTGTGGGGACTGAGGCTTCACGCAACACTACATTTATCGTGGTAAATTACCTATTGCCACGTTAAAGAAAAAAAATAGGGAAACAAAAAATAAGGGCATTGAATTAAAATGTTCAAAACCGTACGTATGGGGTAATAAAGAAAATCATTTTTCGTGACTTACCTCCTGATAAGGAGGTTGTTCTATTGCAGTGCGACTGGTACGACGTGCCTCCTGCCAATAGAAATCAGAGTAAGGGGTATAAGAGGGACAAATATGAAATTATTGACCTTGACACTAGTGTACACCGATTCACGGAAGACCCTTACATTCTAGGCATCCAAGCTGCACAGGTTTTCTACGTGAGAGATGTGAAGAGCTCTAATTGGGCAAGTTCTATAAAAATGAATCCATGCAATTCGTTTGCTCCTTCGGTTTTAAATGGTGCAGACCTTGATGATCTTGCAGAAGGAGATGAACGTGGTGATGCAGATGTACATGATGTCGTCGATGCAGGAATTACAGTTCCAGAATTTACTGTACCCGACGAGATGACTAGTTGGTGTAGAAATAATGATCAAGGAACCAGCGTTGATGTTTCGGTCATAAATAATTTAAGACCTGCTGAGTTTGACGAAGACCAAGTCGGATATGATGCTGATACAGATGATGATGAGGCTTACATAAATGATGGCCATGTTGCTCCTTTGGTACAAGATGAATTGGATGATGACCATGGATTCTTTGTGCAGGCTGTCTCTGCACTGTTTGGCTTAAATGTTTTGCCATGAACATGGATGAAAGATCGTGTATTAATATAATTTTAGTTTAAATTCTCCAAAGTTTCAGTGTTTAGAAATTTTGAATTTCCATGCTAAATGTACTAGTGAAATTGCGTCTTATATGAGTTCTTGATTGATTATTAAGTATTGTCACTTGTTGCAACATTAGTAAAATGCTAAGTGCTGCAGAAATTCAGTTGTTTGGGCCTACGGTGGTTCCGCTTGTTGATATACTTACTAAATTACTTTAACAATATTTCATTAATATGTCTGTGCTCTACTGGCTATGTTGCCTTGCCTAAAACTGTGAGATCATCTGTTCGATCACCTTTTAACAAAAAAAAATTATCATCATATTTATTTGTTTCTCCAGCTGACTGGTGCTACTATCATAATTTGTCCAAAAGAAAAATTACTGTGACAGAAGTGAAGATACTAGACCATATATGAACATATCTCCCGAATAAAATTCAGCTATACTCGGGTTTATCGTTGCAAACAATATTTAAAAAAATAATGTGCTTACCAAACTGAGATACTGGACCAAAAATAAATTGTAGTCCTAAGAAAATTGCAATAGTGATCAAGGGCACAGCCCATGAGGCCCGTTAAGCTAGTCTATGAATGGTCGTTGCAAAATAGCTTGTTCGTTTTTGCAACAGCAGGGTGATTGTTGCTTTACGTTTAACCTATTACCATACGACCCAAATTGTCGCAGTAAACAATAGGTATTGCCACAGGATAAAATTGAGGCGAAAACATATGATATTGCCACACGAAAAATTTGGTTGCAATAGTTAGCTATTTTTTTGCAACAATATTTGTAATTACCGCAACACAATATAGATGTTGCAATATATGACTGAATACCACCACGAATGCTTATTTCGTTGGAATACCATGTCTCTAAGGCAACAAAATGAGTGCCTCGCGCAACGAAAATACTCTGCCGCAAAAACACGATTGTATTCCAACAGCAGTACAAATCGTGGCAATAGGAGGCCTCTACCGCAACAAAACGATAATTTATCGCGACCAAAAAGAGTCGTGGAAATATGAGTGCCTATCACCACAACCTGAGAGTTCGTCGTAATTTGTGATTATATCGCAACGAAAAAACCCGTAGCTATAGATTTCGTTGCAAGAGACCGGTTTTCTTGTAGTGACTACAACATCCAACCCCACAATCTGCCACCAAACTCCATTCTATACTTAGCTTGGTTCCAGGCCCTCTTTGAAGGGTGTCTAGGTTTAGCCCCTATGTTATATTTCTGGAAGTATTGCTTCGGAGTTAAGCAAAACCGTTCTGAGGGCACACTCCCAACTTGTGGGACCGTATCTTTTACCCTGCGTAGATTCAGGGAAGATTGGTTCCCCAAGATTAAAACATCGGAATCCGTCAAATTCTGGACGGGTTCCTTTTTCTACCACCAAGACATCCCGTTTCCTGGAAAGGAAACGGGGATTCCACCTTTTTCCAACTGCGCTGCCACTCCCCAGGACAACTGGGCAGTGGAGGCAGTCCAAACTCTGCCAGATGATTTGATGAAAATCAAACGGCGCATCGCCAAACTCGTCATTCTAAGCCACCTCTCACTGGAACCGACACTGTCTTGTGTTGGTTCGGAAGACGTATGCAACCTCTGGCGTATCGAACTCGGCTTCTGTGCGAATACAAAGGCCCGGAAGATACCATGAGGGGGACGGACAAGGCATTCTCAAAGAGGGACTTCAAAAAGCGGGTTAATCATTTGTCCGCCACACACGACCAATATGAAGAAAGCCGAGAGATGTACCATGAAGGCAACCCAGTCCACGAGGTAATGTTTTTTATTTTTGGGCAATTTATCGGATTTTTATCTTTCTCAGGTTTCCTAACTTAGTCGGATATTTGTTCTTTTTCTATAGTTTGCCGACCTTACCGACAACGATCTTGCAACCGATGCCGAACTGGCCGCAATGCGTGCCAAGTTTTCTGGTGGTCGGAAACGCAAGAAGTCATCAACCGCTGAAGCAGTGGTGGAACTTGACGGAATTCCCGTCGCGACTTCCAGGTAATCATCTAGGTTTCCGTTTTTCTCTGCTTTTGGTTGCAGGATTTATTTTACTTTCTCGGAAAACTGATTTCTCGGAATTTTTCTTCACTTCCTTTTCTTTTTCAGCCTTGCTCCTACTTCTCTGAAGCCAAAGAAGCTGAAGAGACATAAGTCAGCTATTGGCAAGGAGGTGCATCCATCCCCTGCTGCAGCTCCTGATACCCAAGCTACTCCAGGAGGAGAAAACCAATCTGCAAGGTAGGAAGAATATACCCTGCCGACCAGCCAACTCATTGCATCCGAGACGGATGCGAGGGAAAGGGCGGTGTCGGAAACGGGTGGCCCTTCTCGTACAACTGAGGAGGAACCCATTCCGACTTTTGACAAAGATTTTAAGGTAAAGGAAGCACCATTTGACGAACACGGATACACTCGTCCGTGGGCTACCAAGTTCTTCGCTCTAGCACCTCTGATCCGTCCTTGGCCACAAGGCGGGCTTGTTGTAAGGAATAACTTCGTGTTTTCACCTCTTCAGGTCATCCAGGATGGCCTTTGCCATGTTGGGATTCTTTTTGCCGACTATGCAAAAGAATTCAATGAAAATTTGGAAAACTTGACCAAGATGAGCCAGGTAAATACCTCTCGCCCCCAAGCAATAAGTCAAATGCATGCTTTTGTCTTAATGCTTTTTTCATTTATATGCTTGTTTTTAACTTAAGCATTTTTGTCGCTTTTCCGTGTTTCAGCAAACCGCTGAGAACATCAACTCGGAAGTTTTCAACAAACTTACCATCAAGAACAAGGAGGTGAAAACCCTTCTTTCTATTCTTGAGGATAAGGAGGCAGAACTGGCATACACTCAGCAAGTAAAATATTTCTCTGATTTCAGTTGTGTATTCTTTTCTAAGTAGTTTTTCGAGTTTTCTAACTCTGCCTTTACTTCCTTTTTAGCTTCTTTGGCGAAAGCCAAGAAAAATTCTGAAGATGCCGGCAATGCCGAAAACCTTCGCTGCGAGAACCTGGATCTTCACAAGCTCAATGTGAAGTTGCAGCAGAACCTGGAGGCCAGCCAACTAGCTATTGGCATTGCCGAGTCTAAGGCCTCCAACCAGGCCGAGAAGGATAAGGCCACCATCCAGGATCTCGAGAACGCCTTGAACCAGCGCCTTGAAGAAGGCACCGAGATCGACCGGAATCTCGGTAAGTTACTTTGCCTTTTACCGGATTTTCCTAGTTTTTTCTTCTCCTGTTTTTTCTAACACTTGTGTGCTGACTGAAACAGAAGGTAGCCCCCAACTTACCCGGATTGAGAGAATCCGGGCTTTCGGAAAGGTCTTCACCGCGATCAAGGCTGCGGGAATGCGACTTATCAACAAGTACGTTCCTGAGAAATCTGGGGAGCTCTCGGAAGTTGAAAAACTTCCAGAAGCTATTGTAGAGGTGGCGCATCGCAAGGAGTCCCTGCTCCGTTCTGCGGCTCGTGGTGGTGCACACATGGCCCTTGGGCTCATGCGCATGCACTACCCCACTGCCAAATCTTGGCGCGTGGCGTCCGGCATCCCGCAAGGATACACGGAAGCTCAACGGGCCAACATCTTTGATGAAATCAAAAGTCACGCCACCAAGATTGCGACCATGGTGAACATCTCCACCTTCTACCCCGAAGAGGCGATCCCGGCAACTCCCGAGGAATCCAGCAATGAGGAAGGGTTGGATGCCTGAAGAAGCTGCCTGGTCCTGAGCAGGAAATGGGAAAAAATAGAAGCATTAATGTTCTTGCAATGTAAACCTTATTGTAATGCTTTCTATTCCTTTGTATAAATAAGTACTCCGCTTTTGCAATTAATTATTAAGTCTTTGCAAGTTTTCCAGGTTTTTATTCCTTTATCTTCTAAGTTCTCTGGTTTATATGTCTTAACTGTCCTTAGTGTTTGAAATGGCTCGATAGTACTTTAATCTTTATGCCAAGTGACTGGGTGTAACCAATCAGTCAAAACTCGGAAACATGGATCATACTAAAGGCATTTTTACTTACTAGCTCGAGTGACCCAACATAAAAACAATCAGATAATACTTAGAGAAAAAAGTAAGGAATTTTATATGAAACTCAGGCACGCAGGCACAATCTGAGTTTCCTTAAGCCTCCTTAGGCTGAAAATCATTCGGGTTAACATTGAGTATTTTGAAAGATCATTGGGAAATAGATAAGACAGACTTATGCTTTATATGAAAACAGAAAAAACAGTAATGCATGAATTCCGACAACTTTATTTCACGATCTCAAAGATGTTTACATAGAAACTGAACTAAGTGTAGAAGGGACGTAACTGCTGGATGCTCCATGGCCTTTTTGTCTCTCCTAGCTCAACATCTATCTTTCTCTTTCTTTTGCGATTCGTATGCTTGGGATCATCTTCCGTGTCTCGAATATCTACAAGATAATAAGATCCATTTTTCATAGCCTTGCTAATGACAAATGGTCCTTCCCAGACCGGGGCTAACTTGTGCTTACTTTCTTGCACCAATCTTAGCACTAGTTCACCTTTTATGAAAGATCGATGCCTGATTTTCCGACTATGATAGCGTCGCAATCCTTCCTCATAAATGGCGGATCTTTGGAGCACAAGGTCTCGTTCTTCTTCTAAAAGATCGACGGCATCCTGTCGAGCACATTCGGCATCTGAGTCATCGTAAGCCTGAACTATTGGGCTGTCATGGAGCATGTCCGTTGGAAGCATTGCTTCTGCGCCATAAACTAAGAAAAATGGAGTTTGCCCTGTTGATCTATTTGGCGTCGTTCGAATACTCCAAAGCACGAAAGGTAACTCTTCTACCCATGATCCAGCTGCTCTATGAAGAGGAGATTCGAGTCTTGGGCATATTCCTTGCAGGATTGAGCTATTCATTCTTTCAACCTGCCCATTGGATTGTGGGTGAGCCACAGACGCAAGGCCTAGGCGTATTCCCATTTGTCGGCAATATTTTGCCAACTCTCCAATAGAGAAATTTGTCCCGTTGTGTGTGATTATACTGTGTGGAACTCCATATCTCATGACGACGTCAATTATGAAATTCCTGGCAGTTACACCGTCAAGCTTTTGATGGGTTTTGCCTCCACCCACTTGGTATACTTATCTACTGCAACGAGTAGATGTGTAAGTCCACATCTTGCAGTTTTGAATGGTCCCATCATATCTAGCCCCCAGACCGCAAATGGCCATGTGATACGGATAGTTTTTAGTGCTTGGGCTCGCATATTCGTCTGCTTGGCATAATACTGACATCCGGCACATGTGTTTACTATGTGTTTGGCGTCTATCTTGGCAGTTAGCCAGAAAAACACTGCACGGAATGCTTTCTTAACTATGATTTTTTTATTGAGCATGATTTCCGCAATCCCCTGCATGGATTTCTTGCAGTATTTCTCGGCCTTCTTCTGGCGAAATACATCACTAAAAAATTCTAGTAGTGCTACGTTTATACAGGCAACCATTGATTACCGTGTATCCTTTGCATCGACGTTTTATTTGTCTTTGCAACACCTCGTCTGCTCCATCCGGGTACTTCTGATCTACTAAGAAGTTTAAATATGGAATTGTCCAATCCGGGTTAACAAGCAGTACCTCAATTGACTCGGACACAAGAGGATAATCAACATCTCCACCTTCTATCGATGGTTTATGCAAATGTTGGACAAACACACCTGTTGGTAGGGTTTTCACTCTTTCCGAGGCCATGCGGGCTAATGCATCGCGTTCCAATTTTCTTCCCTTTTGACGTGAAGTACTTCAAATCCCAGGAAGCAAATAGCAAACGCGTCCACCGTTCTCTGATATTCGGCCATGATGGAGCTTTTTGGCGTCCCATGTTTGCTTGAGCTGATGTTGTACCAAATCTGAGTCGCCATAGCATAATATGTGTTTGACGCCTACTTCTTTTGCGATTTGCAAGCCATGAAGCAAAGCTTCGTATTCTTCCACATTATTGCTGGCGTTGAAGTTTATTTGTAATACGTACTACATAATATCTCCCTTTGGAGATTTTAGCACTACACCAGATCCAGCGCCTTCCTTCAACTTGGATCCATCAAAGTGCATAACCCAGCATTCCGACTCCGGCATTGGTGTGTTTTCCATTGCTTCTGACCAATCAGCGACGAAATCTGCCAACGCCTGGGATTTAATTGTCGTCCGGGGTTGATACTTAATGTTGAACGCAGCCAGCTCGGTGCCCCATTTGGATACTCGGCCTGTTGCGTCCGCATTATTAATTATGTCCCCCTAGTGGTGCTTTATATACCATTGTTATGGAATGTCCTTGGAAATAATGGCGGAGTTTTCGAGATGCGAAAAATACACCATATGCCAGCTTTTGATAGTGTGGGTACCTTTGTTTGGACTCGAAAAAAACTTCGCTTATATAATATACCGGATGTTGATCTGGTATGCTTTGCTCTTCTTTCCGTCTTTCCACAACTATCACAGCGCTAATAACCTTTTTTTGTTGCTGTGAGATACAGTAACATGGGTTATTTGTCTTTTGGTGATGCCAAAATCGGAGCTTTCATCAAGGTTTCCTTTAAGGGGGTTAGTTCTTTGTCCGCCTCTTCTGTCCACTCAAATTTGTCGGATTTATTCAACAATTTGTATAATGGCAGAGCTTTGTCTCCTAGCCGGCTTATAAACCTGCTGACGGCGGCTGCAGAACCCGTCAATCTTTGTACATCTTTTAAGCACGTAGGCTTTGTGACGTTTAGGATTGCCTTGATCTTTTCCAGGTTTACTTCTATTCCTCTGTGAGAAGTGATAAAAGCCAAAAATTTTCCTGAGGGAACCCCAAATACGCACTTTAATGGATTTAACTTCATTTTGTAAGTGCGCAAATTTTCGAAGGTTTCTCGCAAATCTTCAAGGAGTGTGTCTTTTTCCTTGGAAACGATGGCAATTTAGTCCATGTAAACGTGAATATTTTTGCCAATCTTACTATGCAAACATCGTTGCATGCAACGCTGTTAAGTTGCACCTGCGATCTTCAAGACAAAAGGCATGGTTATGTAATAGTATGTTCCATACGGGGTTATGAAGGAAGTTTTGATTTGATCTTCTTTCCTCATACGTATTTGATGGTACCCGGAATAAGAATCCAAAAAGCATAAAAGCTCAGAGCCAGAAGTGGCATCTATTATTTGATCGATTCGTGGTAATGCGAACCTATCTTTTGGACGCAACTTGTTCAGGACGGTGTAATCTATACACATCCAAAGAACAGTACTAACTTTCTTCGGGACTAATACTGGGTTCGCAGACCATTCAGTATGTATAACTTCCCGGATAAAACCAGCTGCCAATAGCCGGATAATTTCCTTGCCAATAGCCTTCTGTCTTCTTCAGTCAAATTGACGGAGACCTTGTTTGACGGGTTTAGATCCTGGAATAACCTTGAGTTGATGCTCAGCGAGCTCCCTGGGTACACCTGGCATGTCCGCAGGACACCAGGCAAAAATATCCCAGTTCTCACGGAGGAACTTGAAGAGCTCGCTTTCCTATTTTTCAGTCATTCCAGTTTCCACTACGACAAATTTTGTTGGATCTTTGGGGTCTAGGATAACCTGTCTTGTATTCTCGGAATCTTTGAAACTATCTGAGGGCTTCCGGCTTTCTTTTCCTGTCGGCAATACTTCTTTTGCTAGCTCTTTCAATTCCTCCTTTGCTATCTTTTTTTCTGCGCAAAGGGCGTTTCCTTTTTCCATCTCGTTTGCCAATTTGAAGTCTCTTGATATGGTGATCACTCCTCCTTTTGGCCCTGGCATCTTCAGCTTGTTATAGATATAACATGATCTTGCCATAAATTTGGCGAAAGCTGGACGTCCGAGAATTGTGTGGTATACACTCTCAAACGGCACGACCTCGAAAGAGATTTTTTCCTGTCGGAAGTGCTCTTTTTCTCCAAAGGTTACATATAGGGAAATTTCTCCTAGGGATTGTGCTTGTCTGCCAGGAAAGATGTCGTGGAAACGTATGTTGCTAAGAATGAGCTGGGTCTCGGAGATTCGCAGATGCTTCAGTGTATCCAGGTACATTATGTTAATACTGGATCCTCCATCCATCAGCACTCTTTTTAGCCTAGTGTTTTGAACGATAGGCCTTAAAATTAGAGCTTATGTGCCGGGTTCTGGGATATTTCCGGGATGATCAGAATGATCCCAGGTAATTCGTGTATTCGAGTACTTCAAGAATTCCGCGGCTGGTGGAACAACCGCGTTTATTTCTCGAAGTGTCCTCTTTGCCACCTTTGCTGAGGGAGTTGCGAGGAAAGTTAAATTGCATTCTCCATCAACTCTCGGGAACTTTGGTTTGCCTTTTCGCTGCTGCTCTGGATTTTTTCGTCAGTGTCTGATTCACTGTCTTCTTTTTCAGCTTCTGGCTTTTTCTTGGAGAATTTTCTCTCGGAGTTCTTCCCTTTTTTCCCGGATCCTGCACTTCCTTTCATATGCTTATTAAGCCGTCATTGTGCGTTAGTATGGGTGGGTTTTCCAAATTGCGAATGGTTGACACAGTTTTCCGACTTAATCTTTTCCCACTCTTCCTTTGTGTAGGAGATAGGTTATGTGTTTCTTCCCTTCCATTTGCTTCCATTATCCTTTCAAAGGCTAGGTTAACTTCTTTGGGCTTTGGCTGTGTTTTTGGAGTAGCTTTTTTCTCAGAGCGAGGCATCTTTTTGGCCTGAGCCAATGCGTCGATATTTCCACCTCTCGCTCTGATGTCATCTTCAGCCGCTGCATGCTCATTTGCGGTTGTAAGCATAGATCTGAATCTTTGTGCTGCTTTGAACCAACCATGAACGGTACGAGGACGGGTTTTAAGCCATTGACGAAAGCATGCATTGCTTGTACGTCACTTGCTCAAGAGCAGTTGTTCTTCATTGCAGACCATCTTGATCTGGGTGCAGCGTTTCTAAGTTCCCAAAAATGCCGAGTAAAAACTCTAAAAAAATCCACATACGGCTCATCTTCAAACTGGGTGCAGCGGTTTAGCTGGTTGATGCTGTTGGGGCGTTTGTAAGTTCTCAAAAAGGCCGAGTAAAAACTCTAAAAAAAGCATCCCATCTGTCTATGGTTCTTGACGGAAGCTCCTTAATCCAATCTCTGGCTCCATCCAGCAACATTAGGGGGAGGAATTTTACTGCCTCTAAATCTGTTCCTTTGTTGATCTGGACGGCTGTATAATAGTGTGAGGGTCAGGTATCCGGGTTTGTACTACCGGTATATTTTTATATGTTGGAACAGCTTTGGCGAAGCCAGAATGTAGAGTTATTTTTCGGATCCTGTCAGTGAAACACTTAGGTCCAAAGTATAGATCATCTCTTTCCGCTTTATCAGAGTGTACCGAATATCTACCGGCTAAATGGACAGAAGGGGATCTGCTCCTTTCCTTTCCATTGTTGCGCGAGTGCGTTTTTCCGGGATTATTCCTGTTTCCTCCGTTATCGTGTCCTTTGAAGTAAGGTGGAGTTCTACTCCTGTGTATTTCCTTATTCCTAGGAGGGGTACGGGATCTCTCACGCCTATGAGGAATATCGTGTCTTCCGGCTTTTTCAGCAGGGCGTCTCGGAGGCGGCATTGCTTTTCCATCCTTCCGGTTTTGTTCTTCCCGATCACGGGGTTTATTCCACCTTTCGGCAAATGGGATCCTGTTCTGGACGCTGCATCCTTGTTATCGGGAATTTTCTTGTCCTTTCTCGGATCTCCTTTCATCTCCTTTGAATTTCCTGAATCTCCAGGTTCTCCAGGTCTAGGTGCTCCAGCGGCGCATGTGGCTGTTTTGTATAGGGCCGAGTCGTCATGCAACTTCCCTGATCTTGCGTGCCCTCGCTGCTGTTGTTGCAATACTTTTCCTAAGAAGGCATACACCCCTTGGAGTTTTTCATCATTGGAGTACACATCATGATTGAGGATGGCGAATGCGGCTTCCACGTTTTCTGCTGCGGTTTTGTATATAGGTTCGCCCCTAGCATTGATGTCGTTTACTTGCTTTTGCCCGGCAGGGTTTTGGACCCGATCCTTTGGCCGTAGTACTTCTGTCTTACGATTCCGGGTAACCTTGTAAGTTTTATGCCAGATATATTCTTTCTCTCATACTCCTCAATTTCTTCCTGCTTCAACTTAATGCCAGCCTGGGTTTGTAGGAGATTTTCCCGAGTTCTGAATAGATGTTGTTGTTGCCTTTGAAGAGCTTGTCTCCTTGTTTCCAGCACTTCAGAGGGTTCGTGGGGTCCCACTAGTGTTTGAAGTAAATCATGTTCGTCGTGTTCTAACATTGGTGGAACATAGATTTCCTTCGTTTTCTTCTCCGCAGACTTGACTCCGCTTCCTCCTCCTGCTTCCAGGTTTTCGTTGGTGGGATCCACCAGTTTTTTCTTCCGGAGTTTGTATTGGAGTTTCTTGGTAGCCTTGTTTCTTTTCTTGGAATATGGAGGTTTTTTACCAGGTTCCTCTTTCGTCAATTCCTTGACATCATGATAAATTGGACTGGTTTCACTGTCCTCTCTTTCCTCACCTGGCGGAGGTGTTTGAGGATCTTCCTGACTTTCGGCATCCGTGTTTTCAGCCGGTTTTTCCATAAGCACTTCATGGAATCCCTCTTGAAAAAGTTTGACCTTTGTTTCAAAAGAGTCTTCATATTCGTCTTCGGAATCGAGCTGGTCGGATCCGGGTTCCGATTCCAATCTCGCCTCAATGGCGGCTAGCACGGAATCGGCTTCCGAGTTCGTCGTCGTATCAACGGATGTCGGATCTTCCACCTCTACTGTGGGATTGTTTTCTTCTGCCTTTTCCACGGGATTGTTTTCGTCCGTGTTTTCAGTGATCTTGGATTGCACCATACCAATAAAGTGTGATCTCATTGCAGGCATCACCGAAGAGGCAGCGATTTGAGCTGGATATTGGCGATCTGGGCAAAATCTGGCATCATAGTTTTCTTCAACTGGGTATAGGGCGGGTGGGATAAATCTACTTCCACCACAAATTCCCATTGCCTCTGCAGTTAATCCGATACATATGTTTGCATATTCAATCTGTAAAACGCAGGCACTTACCAGATGATTCCGTGCTGGCATGTACAATCCGTTGTCGAGGAAGCGCCCGACGTCGTTGTCGAACTCCAAGCTTCCGACACTTATAGTTCTGCCGATTCCGCCAAGTATCCCCGATAGAAACATAACGCCTGACCTCGCACTTATAGTACTATCGAGACATCGTAGTAGGGTTCATAGACGGGGGTGCCATGAGACCTACGGGTAAAGACTTGGGAGGAACGTGGTAGTATGACAACCAGGGACACCAAAGTTTACGCAGGTTCGGTACGTCGCAACTAGGCGGCGTTCCTACGCCTGCAATCTCACTAAATCAGGACTGAAGCGTGAAGTATACAAAGTACAATGTGAGTTTGGGTTGCTAACTCGACAAGGTTCAACTTCTCGGCGAGTTAGCTTCTAGCTTATTCTATGTTATTTTTCTTCTCTCCCGTCCGGCTTTATATAGACAGCCGGGTTAGGGCTTACAGAAAGAAAACCTAGAAGACTGTGGTAAGTTTTGACTTGGAAGAGAAGAATCCGCCTTCTACTCCAAGCCGCATCGCGTGGGCCATGGTCTGGGTTATTCTAGAATCCGGCTTCTGCGCGTCAGTTTACTGGGCCGCGTAATTGACAGTGATCCATTACCAATCAGGCCACCCTGTTAATCCGGCTCTTTAGGACAATGCCGGATATACCCCTAATCGGTATATATCCGACAACATGCATATCATTAAATTACATTGAGGCATTAGCAGGAATTGTATTCTCCGACTTCAGGTAACCTCCGTAAGCAAAAATCCTGCCAATCCTCTTGAATTGCTTGTACGGGGTCCTTTGTTAGGAGCTTCTCCCGCATCTTTTCGTTCTTTAAAAAATAAAATCAATATGCATATATGAGTATTCGGCGTGATTTTGTACTAGGCAAAAAAATAATTCACGTGACATCCTATTGTGTATGTAGGTACAAATACATACCATATAAGTATCATTGATTAAAGAAAAATCATGGTGGCCATGCAATCAATTGGTCTTCCGAAGCTAACTCTCTTAATTAATCAAGTGCCTACTAGTAGGCAGTAGCTCTCTCCATGCCTAGAAGACTTGGGGTCACGTATGTGCACATGTGCAGTATGAGCCCATGCTAATTTTATTGGTTACTTGCCTGCTAGCTATTTGCATGCCATGCATGGACTATTCGTGCATGCAGATTCAGCAAGCCGGACGCGTGCAAATATAGCCCGAAAATGCTTCACATACGAAGTTTCTCGTGCGATGTGCCGGTTCGTTTCCAATAATACTTACACATATGCATGCATTTCTTAATTCTTAAATATATTTTCCGTAAAATATGATTATTTCTATATTGTCTCGGTACCACAGTAGTCTATATGGACCAAGTTGTGTGGCTACTATGTTGCCTGACAGTTGCACATCATGACATCAAACCCCCACCATATATGGTATTCAATACACAACCTTTCCATTTATTCAAATTTCTACTTACTTGTACCGTTTTGACTTTACTTAATTTACATGGCTTCCGTGAATCGATATTGCGTCACCGCCGGAGGACATTCTAGGAATGTACTGAGGGGATTTCACCTCTTTTATGGTTAATCAAGTGGTCAAGAAAGACCGGGACTTCCACTACAGGGACCAGGGTTTGATATAATGAAACAACTAGCACTAGTGGAAAACGGGGCTTTTGCTCACCCGCGACCACCCCTTTCGCCCCGGCTCGGCCACCACCCGGTGTAAAAGACTGTAGAGGTGGGGCCGGGGCGAGCAGGGCGCGTGGTAAGGGGGTCATTTAACCCGGTTGGTAGCTCCAACCAGGGCTAAAGGCCCTCGACGAGCAGCGCGCGTGCGGCCGCGTCGGGGGGGGGGGGGGGAGGGGGGTCTTTTGCCCCGGTTTGTGGCTCCGACCGGGGAAAATGAGCCCTACCTAGATGAAAAGTTGTTTCTATATTTCGCTTTAGTTAATACTTCATCTGTTCCAAAATGTAATCCTTTTTAGCGAGGTAAAACAGTTTGCTAAAAAGGCTTATATTTTGGAACGGAGGGAGTAATTAATTTCAATTTTTATCAAGAAAAACTAACCAAATAGATGGAAAATTAATAGAATTCTTTTTTCTTTAAATCCAATTTTTTCTATTTTTATAAATAGTACCATGCCAGCGTTATGCCACTCACTTTTTGGTGTGGTTTGCTCACTTGTTGTTCCCTCATATGCATAAGCGGTGTTCGATGAAATGCTCGAGAGCATAATGCCATTTGAGCTCGCACCAAACAAACATTTAATATTGCTAGACTATTGTGTAATAATGTATCAAAGCTGCATGGTTCATGTAGTTGGATTAGTTCACCTCTGTTTTCCACATGTCGGGCGTGTGAACTGGAGGATTTGTAGATATATAGAACAAAACAAACGGTGTCGCCATCATACAGCCCAACCATGGCTCATGAGTTCATATATGCATATCGAAAGAAGGGTCGGACGTATGATGACGGATCCGGATGATTTGTAGTCGGTCGATGAACTGAATGATGTATCAAACCTTTGTCAAACGTTGAATGGGGGATGTAGAACAAAACAATCGGTATCGCCAGCATACAGCCCTGCCGTGGCTCCTGGAGTGCATATATGCATATCAAATGCACGGTTGGACATATGCGGGCGAATCCGAATGATTTGTATTCGGTGGATGAACTGAATGATGTATGAAGGGACTCCGAGAGGTGGGCTATATATAGTCCTCTGGCTCACAAAGTGTTGTGCTAGGGTTTCGATCCAACGGTTAAGAAGCTCACGAAAGAAACACCACTGATCTAACGGCTAACAAACGCTCGAAACAAACACACCGTACCCTGATCGAACGGCTGAAAAGAGTTCGAAAGAAACACACCTCTGATCCAACGAATCAGGAGGGCTTGAAAGAAGCACACGATCCGTGTGATTCTTTGTGATTGGTCCCAACGAAACCATAACCATTTAGTCCCGGTTGGTAAAACGGGCCGGGACTAAAGGGGTCTGTTTCTTCTCACTATATATATATATATATATATATGTATGTATGCATGCATGCATTGCCACCATTGGCATGAACACATATAAACTCACCACTCTCCCATGGATTCTACCGTACCCACTCTAACCTTCCTACAGGCGGAGGCACTTTCCGCCTCGAACTACCCCTGCCCGTCCGGCTACAGCGTCCCCACCGGCTGGATGCTGAGCGCCGGAGGAGTGTCGTTCCCTCCTGTTCCTCAAGGTGTGGCGCGTCAGACGGCCATCACGAACCACTACTACCACGAGCTCACGCTGGAGCAGTGGAGAAATCCCAGTTGGAATCCCAAATACCACCCTACTTGGGACGCCTTCTTCATTAATCGGCGCGAGAGTGCGCTCGCCACGTACGACGAGAACGGCCCGCCTCCTTCGAACTTCAACGAGGCCGGTCGGCAGCTGTGGTGGGGCGGCGGACGGACTCTTCAGAGCGTACTGAACTACATCAGGGCCGGCGAGAACCCCCGCCTACGCTACCCTCACGCCCAGTCCTGGTGTCGTGATCCCCCGAGGGAGTCCAGAGCACCGTCCGACGATATTGACGACGGCGGCGGCAACTACGACAACTAGAAGTCAGAGTATTATAGGCGTAGACAGGAGTATGACTAGTAGATCGGATGCACTCTTGCCATTATGTACTCCCTTGATTATTTAGATATATGCTCTCCGTTTAGGTTTAGATCCAATCGTCACGCGTCCACGCGGCAGGACTCTCGCGCCACGAGGCACAACTCCCGCGCCTCACTTTTCATAATTATTTTTTTAAAAGAGATTTTGTATTTGGAGTCTTTACGCAATTTCAAACACTTTTCATATTGAAAGTTTCTTTTAATTCAAAACCATTTGAAATGTAATTGAAAAAACATTTTGAAAATGTATTTTAACGGGGCAGGGGAAAAAATGGCGGCATGAAGCCAAAAAACGAAATTTTGGGTCTTTGCCCCGGTTCGTGTTACCAACCGGGGAAAAAGGGGGGAGGTGGGAGGGCAAGCGAGGGCCCACCCCCCCTTTTGCCCCGGTTTGTAATACCAACCGGGGCAAAAGACCCCCCTTTTCCCCCGGTTGGTGTTACCAACCGGGGCAAAAGCCCTCCAAGTATATTACCTCGGGAGGAGCAACCGCCCGGGGCAAACCCTCATAAAACACAGAATTTCGCTAAGTCCCCGGCGCCGAATTTCTCCCCGACGCCGCCAGGCTGCCGGATTTCCGCGCCGCCGGAAAGTGCTCCACCGCTCCGCGCCGTTCGAATTCACCACCGTGCGGCCCATCGCGCCCTCCCCCTCGCCCCCGACCCTACGCCCGCGCCCCCGAGTCCGCGCCCGCGCCTAGAACTCGCCGTCGTGCTGCTCGTCGTCTCCGTGCTGCTCGACTCGCGCCCGTGCCCTCGAGGTGAGCGGCCGGCCCGGCCACTGGCCCTCACCGGCGTCGTTTTTACTCTAATTGTTTTTAGTTAATTTTAGTATTAGTTTTACTCTTAATACTCTTTTAGTTTTTAGTTATAGTGCTTAGTTATAAAATTTAGTTTTAGCATTTTTAGTTTTAGTGTTAGCATTTTTAGTTTTAGTATTAGTTTTAGTGTTAGTATTTTTTAGTATTAGTTTTCGTGTTTGCATTTTTTGTTTTAGTATTAGTGTTACTGTTAGTATTTTAGTGTTAGTTTTAGTGTTAGTATTTTAGTGTTAGTATTTTAGTATTAGTTTTAAAGTTAGTATTTTAGTGTTAGTGTTAGTATTTTAGTGTTAGTGTTAGTGTTAGTATTTTAGTGTTAGTATTTTAGTATTAGTTTTAGTGTCACTATTTTAGTATTAGTTTTAGTGTTAGTTCCCGGAATTGCCGTCTAGAAGTTTAGTAACCGAGAGGGAACCGAGGGGAACCGAGACGAACACTACGAGTAGGCAGGAGTATGACTAGCTAGCAGATCAGATCCACTCTTTCCTAGTAAACTTGCGACTCGAACGGTACATAACAGAATTAATTCCAGATTATCCATGTCATGTGTGAAAATGTTGCATATCTCTTCCTCTTCTTCTTCATTGGATAGCGTCTGAATCCCACCAGCCAAGAAGAAGATGGAGAGATCTGCAATGTTTTCACACTTGATATGGATAATCTGGGATGCTACATCTGTTATGTCCCGTTCGAGTCGCAACTTTACTCGGCAAGACTCGATCTGATCTGCTAGTCATACACCTTACTAAAGTTTACTGTTGTGATGATTGTTTACTGGAATATTATTTTTTCAATAGAATTTATAACTTACTAAAGTATTTTATCTTCCATTTGTATTAGTTGAGCTATGGACGGCAGAGAGGGTGAAGAACAGGTGTTCGCGATAATAGAAGAAGGTACCCCTACTAGAGAAATGCTTATAGCAGCACAACTTACCACAGGCGGACAGACAATTGTATGCGCCTGGGCTAAGTCAGTACATTATGCGCATGGGGTAAGTGTATTACCCCAGGTGAACCAATTTCAGATGCGCCTGGGGTAAAGTGTGGCAGGGCACCCACCACCACCTCCTGGCACTGTTCCTGTACCGCGGGTGAATCTGATATTGGTTCGCCTGGGGTAGCACACTTACCCCAGGCGAATAGCAACAGAAGCGCATGTGGTAAAATGTGGCCTGGGGTAGCACCCCCTAGCGCAGGCGCATTATCTTCGTTATTCGCCTGGGGTAAAATGTGACTTCAATAAGTGCGGCCAGCCACCCATACTCCAAACTCGACCCATTAGTGCTCCTAGCTCAATCCCCCACACACCTCCACCATTTTTAGCTAATTTAACCAATCATGTTTGTTATATTTTAGCTAGTATGCTACCCCACTTTCCCTCTTCCAAATCTCTCCACTAGATCTACTAACCGGACACTAGAGCTCACCACAAATGCACCACTAGCTACTTCTAGATATATCACTCTCTTATCGGTCGTCTCTCCGGTGATCTTTGACGTCGTCATCGCGTCTATATATTTTGCATTGTGTGTCATCTTAATAGGTACGTGAGATAGGTTGGTGGATGAGAACTCGATCTCTTTTTCTTTTTATTGTGTTGGCATGAGGATGAGTTGCCAATGTTTTGCTGAAATGTTGATTCATTTCCTTTTCGGCAAATTTCTGGCGCTCCGCGTTACACCTTTTGTAGCAAGGTCATGCCGAAATTTTCCATGAAAACCGGATCTAGTTAATGAAACCTCTCTTGCCTTTTGTAGCAATGGTCAATTCGATGAGGACAAGCGTGGTGCATAGATATGTGCAACGCGCGATGGCCGAGATGCATCAAAACAACCGCACCGAGATAGAGTGTTCGTGTTGAAAATGCAAGCTAGGGTCCTTGTTCAAACCAGATTCTGGTAATGTGGAGAAGCACCTGTTCAGGTATAGTTTCATGGAGGGACACACTAAGTGGATGGATGATGATGAAGACGATGATCACGTCGAGACCAATTGGGCGGCGACATGTGAAGATGATCAGGAGTAGTCTGAACATGGCAATGGAGAGGACGAAGAGGCTGCCGACGGAGACGACTATAATGAAGAAGAAGGGAGTCATGGTGGTCAATAAAATGAAGACGAGGACATGAACACTACGCTAACTTCAGTCGTGCGGGACCCTCATGTTCAAGAGCTTCTTCTCAAGAACGCGTCGACCGACGCCTGACGTAAATCTAAGATCACGCAACTAGAGATAGACTCTGCAACTCCGTTGTGTGACGCAAGTCGCGGGGCGGAGGAGTCACGCTTGAGAGTACCTCTGGATCTTCTAGAGATGAAGGCAAAACATGGATGGACCGACTCAAGCATGGACGATCTTCTGCGATACCTGAAGACGCACTTACCTGAAGGGAAAACATGTGCTAGTAGTCTACAGGAGGCCAAGAAAATCGTGTGCCCCCTCGATTTACCGCACACAAAATACCACGCTTGCGTCCGTGACTGCATAATTTATCGTAACGAGCACGCGGACTAGATCAAATGTCTGATGTGTGTTACTGATCGTTACAAGAGGGGGACGAAAAAAGCTCCTAGGAAAGTTGTGTGGCACTTTCCACTCATTCCCCGTCTGTAGGTGTACTTTGTGGACCCCAAGGAAGCAAAGCTCATGCGCTGGCACGAGGACAGAAAGAAGGCGGTGCTTAGTGATCCAGAACGTGTTGAAAAACCAGTGCTAACACACCCTTCGGATGCACGTCAGCGGAAAGCATTAGACGCATTCGATGAAGAATTCGGGAACGATCCATGGAACATCAGGCTTGGTGCGAGCACCGACGATCTCAATCCGTTTGGCAACCAGGGCAGCAAACATAGCACCTGGTCCGCGTTTGTATGGATGTACAACCTCCCCCCGTGGTTGTGTCTGAAGAGGAAGTACATACACATGAGTATGCTGATTCAAGGGCCGACCTAGCCAGGGAGCGATATCAACCTGTATCTCGAGCTATTGAAGGAGGAGCTAGACACGTTGTGGGAGGAAGGGGTGGAAACATGGGACGCCTTCAAAGAAGAACCTTTTCGTATGAGAGCCGCCCTGATCACGACGGTGCAGGACTATCTCGGATACGGATATATTGCGTGTCAGGTGTGCCATGGACACAAGGCTTCTGTCAGGTGCATGGAATTTACGCCGTTTCTACAGCTACACAAGGATCCCAGATCTTCTAAAACCGTATACATGAGGCATCGAATGTGGCTACAACAGAACGACCAATGGAGAAAGCGCGGAGACCTGTTCAACGGTAAAGATGAGCTCGATCTACCTCCACGCAAGAGAAGAGGAGAAGAGATCGATACTCTATTGAAGAATTGGAAAACGTGTCCTCCGCCGGAAAAGGTACAAATGCGTAAGCGAGGAGAGAAGCGAAAGAGAGGAGAGAAAAAGTGTCCTCCGACAGAAGGACCTCTCTTGGGGGTATGGAAAAGGAGGTCCGTGTTTTGGGACTTGTGGTACTGGCCAATCCTCGGAGTGCCTCACTGCCTTGATGTCATGCATATCACGAAGAATGTGTGTGAGAGCTTGCTTGGCACCCTGTTCAACATGCCAGATAGGACCAAAGACGGGCCAAAATCAAGATACGACCTGATGGTCCTGAATATCAGGAGCGAGCTTCACTTACCGCCTTCTACGCGTGAACAGACGAAGGAGGACGAGGATGAGGTGGAGGAGATGGACGACCGCAAGAGGAAAAGGGCTAAGCAACACCAAACTCACCACCTGAAACCCTCTTGCTTCACTCTAAGTCCCGACGAGCTCGAGCAAATATTCACATGCCTCCTCGGAGTGAAATTTCTCTTAGGTTACGCGGGGCTGATAAGCAGATACCTAGACGCGGAGATGAAAAATCTTCAGCGGGATGAAGTCTCATGACTGTCACGTGATGATGACGCAGATACTTCCGGTTGCAATCAGAGGGATAATGGAACCGCACATCCCTCAAACGCTCACTGGCCTCTGTAACTTTTTTGACATCATCACTCGGAAGTCGATAAGCGTGAAGAAACTCGGAAGGCTGCAGAAAGAGATCGTCACCATCCTATGCGAGCTTGAGATGTACTTCCCAGTTTCCTTCTTTGACATTATGGTACATCTGTTGGTCCATATCGTGGACGATATCACCAATCTTGGGCCGACATTCTTACACAACATGATGGCATTAGAAAGAATGAACGGGATCATCAAATCATTCGTTCGTAACAGCGCACACCCGTATGGAAGCATCGTCCAGGGATTTCTCACCGAAGAATGCATCTCTTTCTGCAAGAATTTTCTAGGCGATGAGAAGCTAGCTGTTGGTTTTCCCGGAACCAAGCACCTTGACAGGTTCATGGGGGTAGGCCACAACACTGGCAAAAGGGTAATGGACGCGGACTCCTGTGGTCAGAGAGCCGACTTTGATAGGGCCCACCTACTAGTGTTACAACACATTGACGATGTCGACCCTTGGATAGAAGAGCACAAAACCACGATAAAAATAGTGCTCGCAGGCCGATGACGGAAGATGAGATATTTAGAGCACACAACTCCTCTTTCGCGACATGGTTCAAGAATTAGATTGATGCCGATCCCCCGCCAATGACATGTCAGAAAGATAAAATTGTACTGGCCTTGTCACATGGCCCCGCGCCCAATCTGATGACTTATCAAGCATACGACATCAATGGGTACACATTCTACATGGAGGAAAGATACAAAAGTAGCGACAATCAAAACTCGTCTATAACGATGGAATCTTACACGGGCGAAGAGATTAGAAGATACTACGTAAAAATCGAGGAAATCTGGGAGCTTGACTATGTTGGGTTAAAGCTTCCGATGTTCCATGTCAGATGGGCTATAAACATCACGAAAGAAGACGAATATTTCACCACTATGTCGATGTATGAAGCCGAAAAACCCAAGTCCAAGAACCCCACCGCGCAAAATGAGCCCTAGGTGTTGGCTAAGCACGTGGAGCAAGGCTTCTTCATAACCGACCCGACAAAGCCTAGTCGTGTTGTCGTAAGGTGAGGAAAAAGGGCCCTCGTCGGAATGGATGGAGTCGCCGATGAGAAGGACTTCGACGGCTTAGTCGAAGACCCGATGATGGAAGAACGCAGTGAACACGATGCACCATACACCACAACAAGAAGCAGAACCACACTACCTAGGACAGGTCTTCCATTCACAAGAAGAAGTCAAGATATGGCGGTCACGTATTCAGCATCGACCAAGAACGGCAAGAGTAAGATTGTGACGAAAGGTTGAGAGAGGGAAATACTCGCGATATGTACAATGTGTTTTCAGAGAGAAACACTTGCGTTATCTCGCTAAATCAATCTATTTGCGCTCGACGCGACACTAAATATTTTTGCATATGTTAACTTTCATAAGTATGTAATTTTTAAGTGAATAACAATGTGACAGCCCCCTAATAGCATTCCTATATGCTCGATGTGTCCCGGGCCTAGGGAGTGGTATGTGTAATTTAGAAAAACTTAGCACAGGCGCATCTGTGAGAATATGCGCCCGGGGTAAAAGTTACCACAGACGCATCTGGGCAAACATGCGCCTGGGGTAAGGTTCTGTGGGCTCCGCGCAAAACAAAACGCTTGGAACTTTAGCGCAGGCGCATTTTCTACATATTCGCCTAGGGTAAGGCTCTGTGGGCCCGCGCATAACAAAACGCATAATGCCAATTAAGCGCTGTGATAACATATAGCGCCAGGCGCATAAGCTACACTATGCGCCTGGGGTAATCTATAGCGCAGGCGCATAGTAGCAAAATGTGCCTGGGTAAGTGCCATGTCTGTTTGTTTCTCTCGCGTAGAAGGACAGATCTCACATAGCGCATCCCACATCGCGCATCCCCCATGGCCAGTCGAGCACGCGCGCCGTCGCACACGCCGTCGTAGAGCACGCCGTCGAGGTCGAGGAGCAGCAGGTCGAGGGCGTCGTCGCCCACGCCGTCGTCGAGCACGCCGTCGAGGTCGAGGAGCAGCAGGTCGAGGGCGTCGTCGTGCACGCCGTCGTCGAGCACGTACGCCGTCGAGGAGCAGCAGGTCGACGTCGAGGAGCAGCAAGCCCACGCCCACGCCCACGCCGCCGTCGCCCACGCCCACGCCCGTCCAGGTCAGCCCCCATCCCCCCTCTTCCTAGCCCAAGGCCCTCATGTTCTTCAGGAAATAATGTGGAGTTCAATTGGCATGAATCCTGGAAACTGTACCATGATTGTACCAGTTGAGGCTAATTTCTGTATGTTAGATCAGATGTTGACTTGTCTGTCACTTGTGTGCATCTGAAATATGTGTCACTTTCTAGTACATGCGTTCTACTGTAAATTCAGTGGTGTGTTATTCTCAAGCATCTGAGCAGAAGACTAGTTCTTTGCAGCCCGACACTGTAACAACAACAACAGAAGTTGTATATGCTGACACTATCAAGTGCTAAGCATGTTTTGGTTTGGTTTGCTTGCTGATGTCTCCTAGTTGCACAGGCAGACCCAGGAGTCTAGGCTACTGCTCCACATAATAAACAAACCTAGCAGATTCCCATGAACTTGAGTATCAAAAAGATAACTAAATGTCATAATCAATTTGAAAATTTATCTAGTTACGAACTTTGACGTCTAACATATTCCATAAAGTCCCAGCATAATACGCACCTAGTGACTATGCCCAACACTATTTGATTCTTAGTGCCAACAGCAGTGCAATACTGCATTGGCAAATCAAGATATCTCAATTATGTTTGGCTGCAATATTTACTAGACGCCTACAATACCATCAATATAAGAAAAAACACAGGATATCATGTTTGTTGAAACCAAAAGTAGACAGCGATTGCAAAGCGAGATGTTAGCATAGAACTACCACTTTATAGGCAAAATTTTGGAAAACTACCACTTTATGTTCTGATCGCACGAAACTACCACATTGCGTTTTCGATTTCGCAAAAAGCACTAAACCTTCTCTGCTAGCAGATTGACAGCAAATCTGACAGGTGGGACCCGTTCGTCAGGCTGAGGTGGCAGAAATTTGCTGAGCTGGACCCAGGCCCACTTATCAGCATAATAAAAAAAAGCCAAAAAACAAAAAGAAAAAATGGACCCAGGTGGGACCAGCGCAAGCATCGCGTACCGCGCTCTGCTCGCGTCCCTGCGCGCGGAGACGGCGCCGCGCCGCGACGCCGACGGCTTCCCTCCCGTGACGTGCGTAGTCGCCGACGGGATACTCCCGTTCGCCATCGACGTGGCCGAGGAGCTAGCTCGGCGTCCCGGCGCTCGCCTTCCGCACGGCCAGCGCGTGCAGCTTCCTCGCCTACCTGTCCGTGCCCAGCCTCGTGGAGCTCGGCGAGGTCCCCGTCCCCGCGGGCGCCGAACTTGACGCGCCGGTCCGTGGCGTCCCGGGAATGGAGGGCTTCCTGCGCTGGCGAGACCTCCCGAGCTTCCTCCGCGGCCACGCCGAGGACGACGGCCTCGACCCCATGCTGCAGATGCTCGGCGAGTTCACCGCGCACAGCACTCGCGCACGTCGCTACGCATGCGTGACGTCTTCGCCATCGGCCCTCTCCACGCCATGTTCCAGGCGCCGGCGGCCGGCGGCGCCCTGTGGCGCGAGGACGACGGCTGCACGGCATGGCTCGACGGGTCGCGGAGCTAGCCTACGGGCCGCTGTCCGGGTCGCGGAGCACGCGCGCTGCGCTGCCCACTTCCGTGCCGCTCGCCATGGGCTTATGCTTGAGAACGCGTGCACCGGCCTCGCCATGGGCGCGTGGCGTCAGCAGGAACGAGATCGACGGGTCCGTGAGCGCGTGCCGAAATCAGGCGAGGTCGAGCCATGCGGAAGCGCCCTCGAGTGTGCTGTGCCTCGTCCACGCCATGGGTCCTGCTTACCTCACCCTCGGAGTGTGCTGCGACCTCACCCTCGGTGCTCCTCCCCGCGGAAGAGCACGGCGGCACCACCGCAGCCGGCTCGGCGAGGAATTGCAGGGGCAGCCCCCGCCGCCACGCTGCTGCTGCGCGCGGCGCGCCCACCCCGTGCCTCGCCATTGTTGCAGCTCGCTGTCGACAACACGGGTTCCGTGACGCCCTTTTCCAGAAACGGACGGCGAGCTGTCCGGCGTCCTTGTGCGAGCGGCGGCGGCGAGATTTGGGGAAGAACGCTACCAATTTTTTTTCTAGGTTTTCTTTTTTTATTTTGGCAGACAGGTGGGACCCGTCCACGTCATAAAAAAATACCCTGGCAAATGGGTCCCGACTGTCAGTTTCGGTGTCAGTTTCGGTATCAATCTGTGATCAATTTGCAACTAGTGCTTTTTGCGAAATCGAAAACGCAATGTGGTAGTTTCGTCACTACTGGAAAATCGAATTTCGCCGGCTATCTACGGCTTTGCCGAGTGCCAAAGCACGGGGTACTCGGCATAGAACCGTGTACGCCGACACCCTCCCAAATAACACTCGGCACAAGAGCACACTCGGCGTACAGACTGTACGCCGAGTGTCCCCTGCAGAGGACACTCGGCAAAGACGAAACACTCGGCGTATATCCTTTGTGCCGAGTATCCTCTGCAGCGCACACTCGGCGTATAAACTGTCGACGGCAAACCAACAACAAACACTCGGCAAAGAAAATACACTCGGCCTACTTGGTAGCCACGTGGCGCTCCGTGCGATTCGTCCGAGACGGAACGGTTCTGTTGGTTTGCCGAGTGCCAACGTAACGGGGACTCGGCGCACATAGTGTCTTTGCCGAGTGTCAGCCGGCGCCACTCGGCAAAGACGAGGTGAAAATTTCCCTGCTCCGCGCCAAAAACTTCCCGCGTAGAAATTCTAATTTTTGCCGAGTGTCACGTAACACCACTCGGCAAAATCGTCTGTGAAAATTTCCCCCCCTTCGCGCCAACTCTTCCCGCGAAGAAATTCTAATCTTTGCCGAGTGTCAGTAGGGGACTCGGCATAAAATCCTCCCTCGAAAGATTTTTCCTTCGCGCCAACTCCTCCGCGCAGTTTATAGGTTTGCCGAGTGTCCCGTGAGACGACACTCGGCAAAGAAGTGAAAGAAGCACACAATCCGTGTGCCTATCTTTGATCCACCGGCTCACAATCGCTTGAAAGATCCAACGGCTCCGAAGACCTCGAAGAAAACACACGATCCGTGTGCTTCTTCTCACTATATAAACACACATGCATCTAGCTCCTTAGCACATATCTACAAACCCAGCACACTCTTTCCATTTCTTCGTGCCAACTCTTCCATGTCTTCCACCGTACCCACTTTAACCTACTCGGAGGCGGAGGAGCTCTGCGCCTCAAACTACCCCTGCCCTCCCGGGTACGGCGTCCCCCCGGGTGGATGCTGAGCGTCGGAGGCGTGCCGGTCCCTCCTGTCCCTCGAGGTCTGGCGCGCCGGGCGGCCATCACGAACCACTACTACTTCGAGCTGACACCGGAGCAGCGGACGTATCCCCAATGGAATCCCAACTACCGCGCAGGTTGGGACGTCTTCTTCTTCAATCGGCGTGAGAGGGCGCTCGCCAGGTACGAGGAGGACGGCCCGCCTCCTTCGAACTTCAACGAGGCTGGTCGTCGGCTGTGGTGGCGCGGCCGAACTCTCCAGGGCGTCATGAACTACATAAGGAACGGCGATAACCCCCGCCTGCGCTACCCGCAGTCCAGGCGTGCTCCCCCATCGACATTTCAGCCCCCATCTGACGACAGCGACGAGGGCGGCGGCGACTTCGACGACTACGAGTACATGTATTATACGCCTAGGCAGGAGTATGACTAGACCTGAGCCACAAGATGGCTAGGACAAATGGGTTGTCCATGTATCCTAGAATGTTTAGATCCACGTACTGTCGTGTATCCCGCTTCCTTGGAATTTCAATCTAGTCGTAAAATTCAAAAATAATCGTAGTGGTGTGTGTTCAATTGTCATGTTAGTCCCAAGGACACCCTTGACACATGGCATGGCAAAACATTGGTTTAGGTGGGATCCCGACGCTCCGGGTCCCCTCTCCGGAGATACCCTAGCCCCGGTGTAGAAAAAGACGGAACCGGCGTCTAGCCCCCTCTGCGTGAGCCGGAAGTGGGTAGCAAAGTGGAACTAGTTGGTTGGTTGTGTCATGGCGGGGGCGGCAGCGGCGACACGCGCGGCGCGGCGATTGGCCGGCCAGGCTATAAAAATGGTGCCCGCCCCCTCCCCGTACGCACAGTCTCGACTCTCTCCTCGCCGTTCTTTCCCCACCCTCGAACCTCGCCGCAATGGAGAACCTCTGGGACGCGTGGCCCAGAACGACGACGTCGAGCTGCCGCCAGCGCAGCAAGCGGCGCTGGAGCCGCAGGTGGTGGCGCCGGAGCCGGTGGCGCCGGAGCAGCCACCCGAGTACGACGAGGCGCGAGAAGCGCGGCGAGCCGCCCGCCACTGGAGACGCGAGGTGAGGAGGCAGCCAGTGTGGCCCGAGCAGCACGCCGGGCTGCACTCGTTCAAGACCTCGCAGAACGAGGAAGCGTACCGCGAGGTGCGCGGCGTCCTCGAGCAGGTCGCGGCGGCGGCGGAGGCGGCCGCCGTTCGTGCCTCCCTGGAGACGCACCAGCGGGAGGAGGCGGCGCGAGCGGTGCGCCGCCAGATGGCCCAGCGCGCTGCCTCGGTCGAGCAGGAGGGCATCATCGCCCTCTACGAGGCCGACCGGCAGGCTGCGCTGCAGAGTGAGCGGCGGCGCAACCGCCCGCCTCCGAGCAGGCGCAACTGCACCGGCTGCGCCTGCAGGCCCGAGCGGAGCGGGCGGAGCAACGCCGTCTCGCCGCGGCGAGCCAGGACGAAGCCGGCCCCCCAACCAGCACCGCCACGACGACGTCGCTGATGAAGACGACGATGCGTAGGCGTAGGGGCAGTCATCGAGTAGTTTAAATCTCCTATGTTTTTAGTTGAAATTTTTCGTACTAGCTTAAATTCGCGCCGAATATGTACGCACTTTCCGAATTTCAATAAAATTTCGCCTGTTTTCATTTTGCGTTTGTTTGGGCCGCTTAGTCCCAAAGAACACCCTTGACAATGGTAGGGCCCACCTACTTGCAAGATTCCCCCCGTTACGTCAGATCCGGGAGTTTCGGGGTGTGAGCAGTCCTGGAACCCGAGAGAGAGAATCCGACGTCGGTGAGGCCCCGGCACAGAGAGTGATGGTATATTTGGCACCCAACACCCATGATACAATCTAACACACATGGCATGGCAAAACATTGGTTTAGGTGGGATCCCGACGCTCCGGGTCCCTCTCCGGAGATACACTAGCCCCGGTGTAGAAAAAGACGGAACCGGCGTCTAGCCCCCTCTGCGTATGCCGGAAGTGGGTAGCAAAGTGGAACTAGTTGCTTGGTTGTGTCATGTTAGTCCCAAGGAACACCCTTGACAATGGTAGGGCCCACCTACTTGCAAGATCCCCCCCCGTTACGTCAGATCCGGGAGTTTCGGGGTGTGAGCAGTCCTGGAACCCGAGAGAGAGAATCCGACGTCGGTGAGGCCCCGGCACAGAGAGTGATGCTATCTTTGGCACACAACACCCATGATACAATCTAACACACATGGCATGGCAAAACATTGGTTTAGGTGGGATCCCGACGCTCCGGGTCCCCTCTCCGGAGATACACTAGCCCCGGTGTAGAAAAAGACGGAACCGGCGTCTATCCCCCTCTGCGTGAGCCGGAAGTGGGTAGCAAAGTGGAACTAGTTGCGTGGTTGTGTCATGTTAGTCCCAAGGAACACCCTTGACAATGGTAGGCCCACCTACTTGCAAGATTCCCCCCGTTACGTCAGATCCGGGAGTTTCGGGGTGTGAGCAGTCCTGGAACCCGAGAGAGAGAATCCGACGTCGGCGAGGCCCCGGCACAGAGAGTGATGCTATCTTTGGCACACAACACCCATGATACAATCTAACACACATGGCATTGCAAAACATTGGTTTAGGTGGGATCCCGACGCTCCGGGTCCCCTCTCCGGAGATACACTAGCCCCGGTGTAGAAAAAGACGGAACCGGCGTCCAGCCCCCTCTGCGTGAGCCGGAAGTGGGTAGCAAAGTGGAACTAGTTGCTTGGTTGTGTCATGTTAGTCCCAAGGAACACCCTTGACAATGGTAGGGCCCACCTACTTGCAAGATTCCCCCCGTTACGTCAGATCCGGGAGTTTCGGGGTGTGAGCAGTCCTGGAACCCGCGAGAGAGAATCCGACGTCGGTGAGGCCCCGGCACAGAGAGTGATGGTATCTTTGGCACACAACACCCATGATACAATCTAACACACATGGCATGGCAAAACATTGGTTTAGGTGGGATCCCGACGCTCCGGGTCCCCTCTCCGGAGATACACTAGCCCCGGTGTAGAAAAAGACGGAACCGGCGTCTAGCCCCCTCTGCGTGAGCCGGAAGTGGGTAGCAAAGTGGAACTAGTTGCTTGGTTGTGTCATGTTAGTCCCAAGGAACACCCTTGACAATGGTAGGGCCCACCTACTTGCAAGATTCCCCCCGTTACGTCAGATCCGGGAGTTTCGGGGTGTGAGCAGTCCTGGAACCCGCGAGAGAGAATCCGACGTCGGTGAGGCCCCGGCACAGAGAGTGATGGTATCTTTGGCACCCAACACCCATGATACAATCTAACACACATGGCATGGCAAAACATTGGTTTAGGTGGGATCCCGACGCTCCGGGTCCCCTCTCCGGAGATACACTAGCCCCGGTGTAGAAAAAGACGGAACCTGCGTCTAGCCCCCTCTGCGTGAGCCGGAAGTGGGTAGCAAAGTGGAACTAGTTGCTTGCTTGTGTCATGTTGGTCCCAAGGAACACCCTTGACAATGGTAGGGCCCACCTACTTGCAAGATTCCCCCCGTTACGTCAGATCCGGGAGTTTCGGGTGTGAGCAGTCCTGGAACCCGAGAGAGAGAATCCGACGTCGGTGAGGCCCCGGCACAGAGAGTGATGCTATCTTTGGCACACAACACCCATGATACAATCTAACACACATGGCATGGCAAAACATTGGTTTAGGTGGGATCCGACGCTCCGGGTCCCCTCTCCGGAGATACACTAGCCCCGGTGTAGAAAAAGACGGAACCTGCGTCTAGCCCCCTCTGCGTGAGCCGGAAGTGGGTAGCAAAGTGGAACTAGTTGCTTGGTTGTGTCATGTTAGTCCCAAGGAACACCCTTGACAATGTTAGGGCCCACCTACTTGCAAGATTCCCCCCGTTACGTCAGATCCGGGAGTTTCGGGGTGTGAGCAGTCCTGGAACCCGAGAGAGAGAATCCGACGTCGGTGAGGCCCCGGCACAGAGAGTGATGCTATATTTGGCACACAACACCCATGATACAATCTAACACACATGGCATGGCAAAACATTGGTTTAGGTGGGATCCCGACGCTCCGGGTCCCCTCTCCGGAGATACACTAGCCCCGGTGTAGAAAAAGACGGAACCTGCGTCTAGCCCCCTCTGCGTGAGCCGGAAGTGGGTAGCAAAGTGGAACCAGTTGCTTGGTTGTGTCATGTTAGTCCCAAGGAACACCCTTGACAATGGTAGGGCCCACATACTTGCAAGATTCCCCCCGTTACGTCAGATCCGGGAGTTTCGGGGTGTGAGCAGTCCTGGAACCCGCGAGAGAGAATCCGACGTCGGTGAGGCCCCGGCACAGAGAGTGATGCTATCTTTGGCACACAACACCCATGATACAATCTAACACACATGCATGGCAAAACATTGGTTTAGGTGGGATCCCGACGCTCCGGGTCCCCTCTCCGGAGATACACTAGCCCCGGTGTAGAAAAAGACGGAACCTGCGTCTAGCCCCCTCTGCGTGAGCCGGAAGTGGGTAGCAAAGTGGAACTAGTTGCTTGGTTGTGTCATGTTAGTCCCAAGGAACACCCTTGACAATGGTAGGGCCCACCTACTTGCAAGATTCCCCCCGTTACGTCAGATCCGGGAGTTTCGGGGTGTGAGCAGTCCTGGAACCCGCGAGAGAGAATCCGACGTCGGTGAGGCCCCGGCACAGAGAGTGATGGTATCTTTGGCACACAACACCCATGATACAATCTAACACACATGGCATGGCAAAACATTGGTTTAGGTGGGATCCCGACGCTCCGGGTCCCCTCTCCGGAGATACACTAGCCCCGGTGTAGAAAAAGACGGAACCGGCGTCTAGCCCCCTCTGCGTGAGCCGGAAGTGGGTAGCAAAGTGGAACTAGTTGCTTGGTTGTGTCATGTTAGTCCCAAGGAACACCCTTGACAATGGTAGGGCCCACCTACTTGCAAGATTCCCCCCGTTACGTCAGATCCGGGAGTTTCGGGGTGTGAGCAGTCCTGGAACCGCGAGAGAGAATCCGACGTCGGTGAGGCCCCGGCACAGAGAGTGATGGTATCTTTGGCACCCAACACCCATGATACAATCTAAACACATGGCATGGCAAAACATTGGTTTAGGTGGGATCCCGACGCTCCGGGTCCCCTCTCCGGAGATACACTAGCCCCGGTGTAGAAAAAGACGGAACCTGCGTCTAGCCCCCTCTGCGTGAGCCGGAAGTGGGTAGCAAAGTGGAACTAGTTGCTTGGTTGTGTCATGTTAGTCCCAAGGAACACCCTTGACAATGGTAGGGCCCACCTACTTGCAAGATTCCCCCCGTTACGTCAGATCCGGGAGTTTCGGGGTGTGAGCAGTCCTGGAACCCGAGAGAGAATCCGACGTCGGTGAGGCCCCGGCACAGAGAGTGATGCTATCTTTGGCACACAACACCCATGATACAATCTAACACACATGGCATGGCAAAACATTGGTTTAGGTGGGATCCCGACGCTCCGGGTCCCCTCTCCGGAGATACACTAGCCCCGGTGTAGAAAAAGACGGAACCTGCGTCTAGCCCCCTCTGCGTGAGCCGGAAGTGGGTAGCAAAGTGGAACTAGTTGCTTGGTTGTGTCATGTTAGTCCCAAGGAACACCCTTGACAATGGTAGGGCCCACCTACTTGCAAGATTCCCCCCGTTACGTCAGATCCGGGAGTTTCGGGGTGTGAGCAGTCCTGGAACCCGAGAGAGAGAATCCGACGTCGGTGAGGCCCCGGCACAGAGAGTGATGCTATATTTGGCACACAACACCCATGATACAATCTAACACACATGGCATGGCAAAACATTGGTTTAGGTGGGATCCCGACGCTCCGGGTCCCCTCTCCGGAGATACACTAGCCCCGGTGTAGAAAAAGACGGAACCTGCGTCTAGCCCCCTCTGCGTGAGCCGGAAGTGGGTAGCAAAGTGGAACTAGTTGCTTGGTTGTGTCATGTTAGTCCCAAGGAACACCCTTGACAATGGTAGGGCCCACTACTTGCAAGATTCCCCCCGTTACGTCAGATCCGGGAGTTTCGGGGTGAGCAGTCCTGGAACCCGCGAGAGAGAATCCGACGTCGGTGAGGCCCCGGCACAGAGAGTGATGGTATCTTTGGCACACAACACCCATGATACAATCTACACACATGGCATGGCAAAACATTGGTTTAGGTGGGATCCCGACGCTCCGGGTCCCCTCTCCGGAGATACACTAGCCCCGGTGTAGAAAAAGACGGAACCGGCGTCTAGCCCCCTCTGCGTGAGCCGGAAGTGGGTAGCAAAGTGGAACTAGTTGCTTGGTTGTGTCATGTTAGTCCCAAGGAACACCCTTGACAATGGTAGGGCCCACCTACTTGCAAGATTCCCCCCGTTACGTCAGATCCGGGAGTTTCGGGGTGTGAGCAGTCCTGGAACCCGCGAGAGAGAATCCGACGTCGGTGAGGCCCCGGCACAGAGAGTGATGGTATCTTTGGCACCAACACCCATGATACAATCTAACACACATGGCATGGCAAAACATTGGTTTAGGTGGGATCCCGACGCTCCGGGTCCCCTCTCCGGAGATACACTAGCCCCGGTGTAGAAAAAGACGGAACCTGCGTCTAGCCCCCTCTGCGTGAGCCGGAAGTGGGTAGCAAAGTGGAACTAGTTGCTTGGTTGTGTCATGTTAGTCCCAAGGAACACCCTTGACAATGGTAGGGCCCACCTACTTGCAAGATTCCCCCCGTTACGTCAGATCCGGGAGTTTCGGGGTGTGAGCAGTCCTGGAACCCGAGAGAGAGAATCCGACGTCGGTGAGGCCCCGGCACAGAGAGTGATGCTATCTTTGGCACACAACACCCATGATACAATCTAACACACATGGCATGGCAAAACATTGGTTTAGGTGGGATCCCGACGCTCCGGGTCCCCTCTCCGGAGATACACTAGCCCCGGTGTAGAAAAAGACGGAACCTGCGTCTAGCCCCCTCTGCGTGAGCCGGAAGTGGGTAGCAAAGTGGAACTAGTTGCTTGGTTGTGTCATGTTAGTCCCAAGGAACACCCTTGACAATGGTAGGGCCCACCTACTTGCAAGATTCCCCCCGTTACGTCAGATCCGGGAGTTTCGGGGTGTGAGCAGTCCTGGAACCCGAGAGAGAGAATCCGACGTCGGTGAGGCCCCGGCACAGAGAGTGATATATTTGGCACACAACACCCATGATACAATCTAACACATGGCATGGCAAAACATTGGTTTAGGTGGGATCCCGACGCTCCGGGTCCCCTCTCCGGAGATACACTAGCCCCGGTGTAGAAAAAGACGGAACCTGCGTCTAGCCCCCTCTGCGTGAGCCGGAAGTGGGTAGCAAAGTGGAACTAGTTGCTTGGTTGTGTCATGTTAGTCCCAAGGAACACCCTTGACAATGGTAGGGCCCACCTACTTGCAAGATTCCCCCCGTTACGTCAGATCCGGGAGTTTCGGGGTGTGAGCAGTCCTGGAACCCGCGAGAGAGAATCCGACGTCGGTGAGGCCCCGGCACAGAGAGTGATGCTATCTTTGGCACAACACCCATGATACAATCTAACACACATGGCATGGCAAAACATTGGTTTAGGTGGGATCCCGACGCTCCGGGTCCCCTCTCCGGAGATACACTAGCCCGGTGTAGAAAAAGACGGAACCTGCGTCTAGCCCCCTCTGCGTGAGCCGGAAGTGGGTAGCAAAGTGGAACTAGTTGCTTGTTGTGTCATGTTAGTCCCAAGGAACCCTTGACAATGGTAGGGCCCACCTACTTGCAAGATTCCCCCGTTACGTCAGATCCGGGAGTTTCGGGGTGTGAGCAGTCCTGGAACCCGCGAGAGAGAATCCGACGTCGGTGAGGCCCCGGCACAGAGAGTGATGGTATCTTTGGCACACAACACCCATGATACAATCTAACACACATGGCATGGCAAAACATTGGTTTAGGTGGGATCCCGACGCTCCGGGTCCCCTCTCCGGAGATACACTAGCCCCGGTGTAGAAAAAGACGGAACCGGCGTCTAGCCCCCTCTGCGTGAGCCGGAAGTGGGTAGCAAAGTGGAACTAGTTGCTTGGTTGTGTCATGTTAGTCCCAAGGAACACCCTTGACAATGGTAGGGCCCACCTACTTGCAAGATTCCCCCCGTTACGTCAGATCCGGGAGTTTCGGGGTGTGAGCAGTCCTGGAACCCGCGAGAGAGAATCCGACGTCGGTGAGGCCCCGGCACAGAGAGTGATGGTATCTTTGGCACCCAACACCCATGATACAATCTAACACACATGGCATGGCAAAACATTGGTTTAGGTGGGATCCCGACGCTCCGGGTCCCCTCTCCGGAGATACACTAGCCCCGGTGTAGAAAAAGACGGAACCTGCGTCTAGCCCCCTCTGCGTGAGCCGGAAGTGGGTAGCAAAGTGGAACTAGTTGCTTGGTTGTGTCATGTTAGTCCCAAGGAACACCCTTGACAATGGTAGGGCCCACCTACTTGCAAGATTCCCCCCGTTACGTCAGATCCGGGAGTTTCGGGGTGTGAGCAGTCCTGGAACCCGAGAGAGAGAATCCGACGTCGGTGAGGCCCCGGCACAGAGAGTGATGCTATCTTTGGCACACAACACCCATGATACAATCTAACACACATGGCATGGCAAAACATTGGTTTAGGTGGGATCCCGACGCTCCGGGTCCCTCTCCGGAGATACACTAGCCCCGGTGTAGAAAAAGACGGAACCTGCGTCTAGCCCCCTCTGCGTGAGCCGGAAGTGGGTAGCAAAGTGGAACTAGTTGCTTGGTTGTGTCATGTTAGTCCCAAGGAACACCCTTGACAATGGTAGGGCCCACCTACTTGCAAGATTCCCCCCGTTACGTCGGGAGTTTCGGGGTGTGAGCAGTCCTGGAACCCGAGAGAGAGAATCCGACGTCGGTGAGGCCCCGGCACAGAGAGTGATGCTATTTGGCACACAACACCCATGATACAATCTAACACACATGGCATGGCAAAACATTGGTTTAGGTGGGATCCCGACGCTCCGGGTCCCCTCTCCGGAGATACACTAGCCCCGGTGTAGAAAAAGACGGAACCTGCGTCTAGCCCCCTCTGCGTGAGCCGGAAGTGGGTAGCAAAGTGGAACTAGTTGCTTGGTTGTGTCATGTTAGTCCCAAGGAACACCCTTGACAATGGTAGGGCCCCCCTACTTGCAAGATTCCCCCGTTACGTCAGATCCGGGAGTTTCGGGGGGTGTGAGCAGTCCTGGAACCCGCGAGAGAGAATCCGACGTCGGTGAGGCCCCGGCACAGAGAGTGATGCTATCTTTGGCACACAACACCCATGATACAATCTAACACACATGGCATGGCAAAACATTGGTTTAGGTGGGATCCCGACGCTCCGGGTCCCCTCTCCGGAGATACACTAGCCCCGGTGTAGAAAAAGACGGAACCTGCGTCTAGCCCCCTCTGCGTGAGCCGGAAGTGGGTAGCAAAGTGGAACTAGTTGCTTGGTTGTGTCATGTTAGTCCCAAGGAACACCCTTGACAATGGTAGGGCCCACCTACTTGCAAGATTCCCCCCGTTACGTCAGATCCGGAGTTTCGGGGTGTGAGCAGTCCTGGAACCGCGAGAGAGAATCCGACGTCGGTGAGGCCCCGGCACAGAGAGTGATGCTATCTTTGGCACACAACACCCATGATACAATCTACACACATGGCATGGCAAAACATTGGTTTAGGTGGGATCCCGACGCTCCGGGTCCCCTCTCCGGAGATACACTAGCCCCGGTGTAGAAAAAGACGGAACCTGCGTCTAGCCCCCTCTGCGTGAGCCGGAAGTGGGTAGCAAAGTGGAACTAGTTGCTTGGTTGTGTCATGTTAGTCCCAAGGAACACCCTTGACAATGGTAGGGCCCACCTACTTGCAAGATTCCCCCCGTTACGTCAGATCCGGGAGTTTCGGGGTGTGAGCAGTCCTGGAACCCGCGAGAGAGAATCCGACGTCGGTGAGGCCCCGGCACAGAGAGTGATGGTATCTTTGGCACACAACACCCATGATACAATCTAACACACATGGCATGGCAAAACATTGGTTTAGGTGGGATCCCGACGCTCCGGGTCCCCTCGGAGATACACTAGCCCCGGTGTAGAAAAAGACGGAACCGGCGTCTAGCCCCTCTGCGTGAGCCGGAAGTGGGTAGCAAAGTGGAACTAGTTGCTTGGTTGTGTCATGTTAGTCCCAAGGAACACCCTTGACAATGGTAGGGCCCACCTACTTGCAAGATTCCCCCGTTACGTCAGATCCGGGAGTTTCGGGGTGTGAGCAGTCCTGGAACCCGCGAGAGAGAATCCGACGTCGGTGAGGCCCCGGCACAGAGAGTGATGGTATCTTTGGCACAACACCCATGATACAATCTAACACACATGGCATGGCAAAACATTGGTTTAGGTGGGATCCCGACGCTCCGGGTCCCCTCTCCGGAGATACACTAGCCCCGGTGTAGAAAAAGACGGGAACCTGCGTCTAGCCCCTCTGCGTGAGCCGGAAGTGGGTAGCAAAGTGGAACTAGTTGCTTGGTTGTGTCATGTTAGTCCCAAGGAACACCCTTGACAATGGTAGGGCCCACCTACTTGCAAGATTCCCCCCGTTACGTCAGATCCGGGAGTTTCGGGGTGTGAGCAGTCCTGGAACCCGAGAGAGAGAATCCGACGTCGGTGAGGCCCCGGCACAGAGAGTGATGTATCTTTGGCACACAACACCCATGATACAATCTAACACACATGGCATGGCAAAACATTGGTTTAGGTGGGATCCCGACGCTCCGGGTCCCCTCTCCGGAGATACACTAGCCCCGGTGTAGAAAAAGACGGAACCGGCGTCTAGCCCCCTCTGCGTGAGCCGGAAGTGGGTAGCAAAGTGGAACTAGTTGCTTGGTTGTGTCATGTTAGTCCCAAGGAACACCCTTGACAATGGTAGGGCCCACCTACTTGCAAGATTCCCCCCGTTACGTCAGATCCGGGAGTTTCGGGGTGTGAGCAGTCCTGGAACCCGAGAGAGAGAATCCGACGTCGGTGAGGCCCCGGCACAGAGAGTGATGCTATCTTTGGCACACAACACCCATGATACAATCTAACACACATGGCATGGCAAAACATTGGTTTAGGTGGGATCCCGACGCTCCGGGTCCCTCTCCGGAGATACACTAGCCCCGGTGTAGAAAAAGACGGAACCTGCGTCTAGCCCCCTCTGCGTGAGCCGGAAGTGGGTAGCAAAGTGGAACTAGTTGCTTGGTTGTGTCATGTTAGTCCCAAGGAACACCCTTGACAATGGTAGGGCCCACCTACTTGCAAGATTCCCCCCGTTACGTCAGATCCGGGAGTTTCGGGGTGTGAGCAGTCCTGGAACCCGCGAGAGAGAATCCGACGTCGGTGAGGCCCCGGCACAGAGAGTGATGCTATCTTTGGCACACAACACCCATGATACAATCTAACACACATGGCATGGCAAAACATTGGTTTAGGTGGGATCCCGACGCTCCGGGTCCCCTCTCCGGAGATACACTAGCCCCGGTGTAGAAAAAGACGGAACCTGCGTCTAGCCCCCTCTGCGTGAGCCGGAAGTGGGTAGCAAAGTGGAACTAGTTGCTTGGTTGTGTCATGTTAGTCCCAAGGAACACCCTTGACAATGGTAGGGCCCACCTACTTGCAAGATTCCCCCGTTACGTCAGATCCGGGAGTTTCGGGGTGTGAGCAGTCCTGGAACCCGCGAGAGAGAATCCGACGTCGGTGAGGCCCCGGCACAGAGAGTGATGCTATCTTTGGCACACAACACCCATGATACAATCTAACACACATGGCATGGCAAAACATTGGTTTAGGTGGGATCCCGACGCTCCGGGTCCCCTCTCCGGAGATACACTAGCCCCGGTGTAGAAAAAGACGGAACCTGCGTCTAGCCCCCTCTGCGTGAGCCGGAAGTGGGTAGCAAAGTGGAACTAGTTGCTTGGTTGTGTCATGTTAGTCCCAAGGAACACCCTTGACAATGGTAGGGCCCACCTACTTGCAAGATTCCCCCCGTTACGTCAGATCCGGGAGTTTCGGGGTGTGAGCAGTCCTGGAACCCGAGAGAGAGAATCCGACGTCGGTGAGGCCCCGGCACAGAGAGTGATGTATCTTTGGCACACAACACCCATGATACAATCTAACACACATGGCATGGCAAAACATTGGTTTAGGTGGGATCCCGACGCTCCGGGTCCCCTCTCCGGAGATACACTAGCCCCGGTGTAGAAAAAGACGGAACCGGCGTCTAGCCCCCTCTGCGTGAGCCGGAAGTGGGTAGCAAAGTGGAACTAGTTGCTTGGTTGTGTCATGTTAGTCCCAAGGAACACCCTTGACAATGGTAGGGCCCACCTACTTGCAAGATTCCCCCCGTTACGTCAGATCCGGGAGTTTCGGGGTGTGAGCAGTCCTGGAACCCGCGAGAGAGAATCCGACGTCGGTGAGGCCCCGGCACAGAGAGTGATGCTATCTTTGGCACACAACACCCATGATACAATCTAACACACATGGCATGGCAAAACATTGGTTTAGGTGGGATCCCGACGCTCCGGGTCCCCTCTCCGGAGATACACTAGCCCCGGTGTAGAAAAAGACGGAACCTGCGTCTAGCCCCCTCTGCGTGAGCCGGAAGTGGGTAGCAAAGTGGAACTAGTTGCTTGGTTGTGTCATGTTAGTCCCAAGGAACACCCTTGACAATGGTAGGGCCCACCTACTTGCAAGATTCCCCCCGTTACGTCAGATCCGGGAGTTTCGGGGTGTGAGCAGTCCTGGAACCCGCGAGAGAGAATCCGACGTCGGTGAGGCCCCGGCACAGAGAGTGATGCTATCTTTGGCACACAACACCCATGATACAATCTAACACACATGGCATGGCAAAACATTGGTTTAGGTGGGATCCCGACGCTCCGGGTCCCCTCTCCGGAGATACACTAGCCCCGGTGTAGAAAAAGACGGAACCTGCGTCTAGCCCCCTCTGCGTGAGCCGGAAGTGGTAGCAAAGTGGAACTAGTTGCTTGGTTGTGTCATGTTAGTCCCAAGGAACACCCTTGACAATGGTAGGGCCCACCTACTTGCAAGATTCCCCCCGTTACGTCAGATCCGGGAGTTTCGGGGTGTGAGCAGTCCTGGAACCCGAGAGAGAGAATCCGACGTCGGTGAGGCCCCGGCACAGAGAGTGATGCTATCTTTGGCACACAACACCCATGATACAATCTAACACACATGGCATGGCAAAACATTGGTTTAGGTGGGATCCCGACGCTCCGGGTCCCCTCTCCGGAGATACACTAGCCCCGGTGTAGAAAAAGACGGAACCTGCGTCTAGCCCCCTCTGCGTGAGCCGGAAGTGGGTAGCAAAGTGGAACTAGTTGCTTGGTTGTGTCATGTTAGTCCCAAGGAACACCCTTGACAATGGTAGGGCCCACCTACTTGCAAGATTCCCCCCGTTACGTCAGATCCGGGAGTTTCGGGGTGTGAGCAGTCCTGGAACCCGAGAGAGAGAATCCGACGTCGGTGAGGCCCCGGCACAGAGAGTGATGCTATCTTTGGCACACAACACCCATGATACAATCTAACACACATGGCATGGCAAAACATTGGTTTAGGTGGGATCCCGACGCTCCGGGTCCCCTCTCCGGAGATACACTAGCCCCGGTGTAGAAAAAGACGGAACCTGCGTCTAGCCCCCTCTGCGTGAGCCGGAAGTGGGTAGCAAAGTGGAACTAGTTGCTTGGTTGTGTCATGTTAGTCCCAAGGAACACCCTTGACAATGGTAGGGCCCACCTACTTGCAAGATTCCCCCCGTTACGTCAGATCCGGGAGTTTCGGGGTGTGAGCAGTCCTGGAACCCGAGAGAGAGAATCCGACGTCGGTGAGGCCCCGGCACAGAGAGTGATGCTATCTTTGGCACACAACACCCATGATACAATCTAACACACATGGCATGGCAAAACATTGGTTTAGGTGGGATCCCGACGCTCCGGGTCCCCTCTCCGGAGATACACTAGCCCCGGTGTAGAAAAAGACGGAACCTGCGTCTAGCCCCCTCTGCGTGAGCCGGAAGTGGGTAGCAAAGTGGAACTAGTTGCTTGGTTGTGTCATGTTAGTCCCAAGGAACACCCTTGACAATGGTAGGGCCCACCTACTTGCAAGATTCCCCCCGTTACGTCAGATCCGGGAGTTTCGGGGTGTGAGCAGTCCTGGAACCCGAGAGAGAGAATCCGACGTCGGTGAGGCCCCGGCACAGAGAGTGATGCTATCTTTGGCACACAACACCCATGATACAATCTACACACATGGCATGGCAAAACATTGGTTTAGGTGGGATCCCGACGCTCCGGGTCCCCTCTCCGGAGATACACTAGCCCCGGTGTAGAAAAAGACGGAACCGGCGTCTAGCCCCTCTGCGTGAGCCGGAAGTGGGTAGCAAAGTGGAACTAGTTGCTTGGTTGTGTCATGTTAGTCCCAAGGAACACCCTTGACAATGGTAGGGCCCACCTACTTGCAAGATTCCCCCCGTTACGTCAGATCCGGGAGTTTCGGGGTGTGAGCAGTCCTGGAACCCGCGAGAGAGAATCCGACGTCGGTGAGGCCCCGGCACAGAGAGTGATGCTATCTTTGGCACACAACACCCATGATACAATCTAACACACATGGCATGGCAAAACATTGGTTTAGGTGGGATCCCGACGCTCCGGGTCCCCTCTCCGGAGATACACTAGCCCCGGTGTAGAAAAAGACGGAACCGGCGTCTAGCCCCCTCTGCGTGAGCCGGAAGTGGGTAGCAAAGTGGAACTAGTTGCTTGGTTGTGTCATGTTAGTCCCAAGGAACACCCTTGACAATGGTAGGGCCCACCTACTTGCAAGATTCCCCCCGTTACGTCAGATCCGGGAGTTTCGGGGTGTGAGCAGTCCTGGAACCCGCGAGAGAGAATCCGACGTCGGTGAGGCCCCGGCACAGAGAGTGATGGTATCTTTGGCACACAACACCCATGATACAATCTACACACATGGCATGGCAAAACATTGGTTTAGGTGGGATCCCGACGCTCCGGGTCCCTCTCCGGAGATACACTAGCCCCGGTGTAGAAAAAGACGGAACCTGCGTCTAGCCCCCTCTGCGTGAGCCGGAAGTGGGTAGCAAAGTGGAACTAGTTGCTTGGTTGTGTCATGTTAGTCCCAAGGAACACCCTTGACAATGGTAGGGCCCACCTACTTGCAAGATTCCCCCCGTTACGTCAGATCCGGGAGTTTCGGGGTGTGAGCAGTCCTGGAACCCGCGAGAGAGAATCCGACGTCGGTGAGGCCCCGGCACAGAGAGTGATGGTATCTTTGGCACACAACACCCATGATACAATCTAACACACATGGCATGGCAAAACATTGGTTTAGGTGGGATCCCGACGCTCCGGGTCCCCTCTCCGGAGATACACTAGCCCCGGTGTAGAAAAAGACGGAACCTGCGTCTAGCCCCCTCTGCGTGAGCCGGAAGTGGGTAGCAAAGTGGAACTAGTTGCTTGGTTGTGTCATGTTAGTCCCAAGGAACACCCTTGACAATGGTAGGGCCCACCTACTTGCAAGATTCCCCCCGTTACGTCAGATCCGGGAGTTTCGGGGTGTGAGCAGTCCTGGAACCCGAGAGAGAGAATCCGACGTCGGTGAGGCCCCGGCACAGAGAGTGATGCTATCTTTGGCACACAACACCCATGATACAATCTAACACACATGGCATGGCAAAACATTGGTTTAGGTGGGATCCCGACGCTCCGGGTCCCCTCTCCGGAGATACACTAGCCCCGGTGTAGAAAAAGACGGAACCTGCGTCTAGCCCCCTCTGCGTGAGCCGGAAGTGGGTAGCAAAGTGGAACTAGTTGCTTGGTTGTGTCATGTTAGTCCCAAGGAACACCCTTGACAATGGTAGGGCCCACCTACTTGCAAGATTCCCCCCGTTACGTCAGATCCGGGAGTTTCGGGGTGTGAGCAGTCCTGGAACCCGCGAGAGAGAATCCGACGTCGGTGAGGCCCCGGCACAGAGAGTGATGCTATCTTTGGCACACAACACCCATGATACAATCTACACACATGGCATGGCAAAACATTGGTTTAGGTGGGATCCCGACGCTCCGGGTCCCCTCTCCGGAGATACACTAGCCCCGGTGTAGAAAAAGACGGAAGCGTCTAGCCCCCTCTGCGTGAGCCGGAAGTGGGTAGCAAAGTGGAACTAGTTGCTTGGTTGTGTCATGTTAGTCCCAAGGAACACCTTGACAATGGTAGGGCCCACCTACTTGCAAGATTCCCCCCGTTACGTCAGATCCGGGAGTTTCGGGGTGTGAGCAGTCCTGGAACCCGAGAGAGAGAATCCGACGTCGGTGAGGCCCCGGGCACAGAGAGTGATGCTATCTTTGGCACAAACACCCATGATACAATCTAACACACATGGCATGGCAAAACATTGGTTTAGGTGGGATCCCGACGCTCCGGGTCCCCTCTCCGGAGATACACTAGCCCCGGTGTAGAAAAAGACGGAACCGGCGTCTAGCCCCCTCTGCGTGAGCCGGAAGTGGGTAGCAAAGTGGAACTAGTTGCTTGGTTGTGTCATGTTAGTCCCAAGGAACACCCTTGACAATGGTAGGGCCCACCTACTTGCAAGATTCCCCCGTTACGTCAGATCCGGGAGTTTCGGGGTGTGAGCAGTCCTGGAACCGCGAGAGAGAATCCGACGTCGGTGAGGCCCCGGCAGAGAGTGATGCTATCTTTGGCACACAACACCCATGATACAATCTAACACACATGGCATGGAAAAACATTGGTTTAGGTGGGATCCCGACGCTCCGGGTCCCCTCTCCGGAGATACACTAGCCCCGGTGTAGAAAAAGACGGAACCGGCGTCTAGCCCCTCTGCGTGAGCCGGAAGTGGGTAGCAAAGTGGAACTAGTTGCTTGGTTGTGTCATGTTAGTCCCAAGGAACACCCTTGACAATGGTAGGGCCCACCTACTTGCAAGATTCCCCCCGTTACGTCAGATCCGGGAGTTTCGGGGTGTGAGCAGTCCTGGAACCCGCGAGAGAGAATCCGACGTCGGTGAGGCCCCGGCACAGAGAGTGATGGTATCTTTGGCACACAACACCCATGATACAATCTAACACACATGGCATGGCAAAACATTGGTTTAGGTGGGATCCCGACGCTCCGGGTCCCCTCTCCGGAGATACACTAGCCCGGTGTAGAAAAAGACGGAACCGGCGTCTAGCCCCCTCTGCGTGAGCCGGAAGTGGGTAGCAAAGTGGAACTAGTTGCTTGGTTGTGTCATGTTAGTCCCAAGGAACACCCTTGACAATGGTAGGGCCCACCTACTTGCAAGATTCCCCCCGTTACGTCAGATCCGGGAGTTTCGGGGTGTGAGCAGTCCTGGAACCCGCGAGAGAGAATCCGACGTCGGTGAGGCCCCGGCACAGAGAGTGATGGTATCTTTGGCACACAACACCCATGATACAATCTAACACACATGGCATGGCAAAACATTGGTTTAGGTGGGATCCCGACGCTCCGGGTCCCCTCTCCGGAGATACACTAGCCCGGTGTAGAAAAAGACGGAACCGGCGTCTAGCCCCCTCTGCGTGAGCCGGAAGTGGGTAGCAAAGTGGAACTAGTTGCTTGGTTGTGTCATGTTAGTCCCAAGGAACACCCTTGACAATGGTAGGGCCCACCTACTTGCAAGATTCCCCCCGTTACGTCAGATCCGGGAGTTTCGGGGTGTGAGCAGTCCTGGAACCCGCGAGAGAGAATCCGACGTCGGTGAGGCCCCGGCACAGAGAGTGATGCTATCTTTGGCACACAACACCCATGATACAATCTAACACACATGGCATGGCAAAAAATTGGTTTAGGTGGGATCCCGACGCTCCGGGTCCCCTCTCCGAGATACACTAGCCCCGGTGTAGAAAAAGACGGAACCGCGTCTAGCCCCCTCTGCGTGAGCCGGAAGTGGGTAGCAAAGTGGAACTAGTTGCTTGGTTGTGTCATGTTAGTCCCAAGGAACACCCTTGACAATGGTAGGGCCCACCTACTTGCAAGATTCCCCCCGTTACGTCAGATCCGGGAGTTTCGGGGTGTGAGCAGTCCTGGAACCCAGAGAGAATCCGACGTCGGTGAGGCCCCGGCACAGAGAGTGATGCTATCTTTGGCACACAACACCCATGATACAATCTAACACATGGCATGGCAAAACATTGGTTTAGGTGGGATCCCGACGCTCCGGGTCCCCTCTCCGGAGATACACTAGCCCGGTGTAGAAAAAGACGGAACCGGCGTCTAGCCCTCTGCGTGAGCCGGAAGTGGGTAGCAAAGTGGAACTAGTTGCTTGGTTGTGTCATGTTAGTCCCAAGGAACACCCTTGACAATGGTAGGGCCCACCTACTTGCAAGATTCCCCCCGTTACGTCAGATCCGGGAGTTTCGGGGTGTGAGCAGTCCTGGAACCGCGAGAGAGAATCCGACGTCGGTGAGGCCCCGGCACAGAGAGTGATGCTATCTTTGGCACCAACACCCATGATACAATCTAACACACATGGCATGGCAAAACATTGGTTTAGGTGGGATCCCGACGCTCCGGGTCCCCTCTCGGAGATACACTAGCCCCGTGTAGAAAAAGACGGAACCGGCGTCTAGCCCCCTCTGCGTGAGCCGGAAGTGGGTAGCAAAGTGGAACTAGTTGCTTGGTTGTGTCATGTTAGTCCCAAGGAACACACCTTGACAATGGTAGGGCCCACCTACTGCAAGATTCCCCCCGTTACGTCAGATCCGGAGTTTCGGGGTGTGAGCAGTCCTGGAACCCGCGAGAGAGAATCCGACGTCGGTGAGGCCCCGGCACAGAGAGTGATGCTATCTTTGGCACACAACACCCATGATACAATCTAACACACATGGCATGGCAAAACATTGGTTTAGGTGGGATCCCGACGCTCCGGGTCCCCTCTCCGGAGATACACTAGCCCCGGTGTAAAAAACGGAACCCGGCGTCTAGCCCCCTCTGCGTGAGCCGGAAGTGGGTAGCAAAGTGGAACTAGTTGCTTGGTTGTGTCATGTTAGTCCCAAGGAACACCCTTGACAATGGTAGGGCCCACCTACTTGCAAGATTCCCCCCGTTACGTCAGATCCGGGAGTTTCGGGTGTGAGCAGTCCTGGAACCCGCGAGAGAGAATCCGACGTCGGTGAGGCCCCGGCACAGAGAGTGATGCTATCTTTGGCACACAACACCCATGATACAATCTAACACACATGGCATGGCAAAACATTGGTTTAGGTGGGATCCCGACGCTCCGGGTCCCCTCTCCGGAGATACACTAGCCCCGGTGTAGAAAAAGACGGAACCGGCGTCTAGCCCCCTCTGCGTGAGCCGGAAGTGGGTAGCAAAGTGGAACTAGTTGCTTGGTTGTGTCATGTTAGTCCCAAGGAACACCCTTGACAATGGTAGGGCCCACCTACTTGCAAGATTCCCCCCGTTACGTCAGATCCGGGAGTTTCGGGGTGTGAGCAGTCCTGGAACCCGCGAGAGAGAATCCGACGTCGGTGAGGCCCCGGCACAGAGAGTGATGGTATCTTTGGCACACAACACCCATGATACAATCTAACACACATGGCATGGCAAAACATTGGTTTAGGTGGGATCCCGACGCTCCGGGTCCCCTCTCCGGAGATACACTAGCCCCGGTGTAGAAAAAGACGGAACCGGCGTCTAGCCCCCTCTGCGTGAGCCGGAAGTGGGTAGCAAAGTGGAACTAGTTGCTTGGTTGTGTCATGTTAGTCCCAAGGAACACCCTTGACAATGGTAGGGCCCACCTACTTGCAAGATTCCCCCCGTTACGTCAGATCCGGGAGTTTCGGGGTGTGAGCAGTCCTGGAACCCGCGAGAGAGAATCCGACGTCGGTGAGGCCCCGGCACAGAGAGTGATGCTATCTTTGGCACACAACACCCATGATACAATCTAACACACATGGCATGGCAAAACATTGGTTTAGGTGGGATCCCGACGCTCCGGGTCCCCTCTCCGGAGATACACTAGCCCCGGTAGAAAAAGACGGAACCGCGTCTAGCCCCCTCTGCGTGAGCCGGAAGTGGGTAGCAAAGTGGAACTAGTTGCTTGGTTGTGTCATGTTAGTCCCAAGGAACACCCTTGACAATGGTAGGGCCCACCTACTTGCAAGATTCCCCCCGTTACGTCAGATCCGGGAGTTTCGGGGTGTGAGCAGTCCTGGAACCCGCGAGAGAGAATCCGACGTCGGTGAGGCCCCGGCACAGAGAGTGATGCTATCTTTGGCACACAACACCCATGATACAATCTAACACACATGGCATGGCAAAACATTGGTTTAGGTGGGATCCCGACGCTCCGGGTCCCCTCTCCGGAGATACACTAGCCCCGGTGTAGAAAAAGACGGAACCGGCGTCTAGCCCCCTCTGCGTGAGCCGGAAGTGGGTAGCAAAGTGGAACTAGTTGCTTGGTTGTGTCATGTTAGTCCCAAGGAACACCCTTGACAATGGTAGGGCCCACCTACTTGCAAGATTCCCCCCGTTACGTCAGATCCGGGAGTTTCGGGGTGTGAGCAGTCCTGGAACCCGCGAGAGAGAATCCGACGTCGGTGAGGCCCCGGCACAGAGAGTGATGCTATCTTTGGCACACAACACCCATGATACAATCTAACACACATGGCATGGCAAAACATTGGTTTAGGTGGGATCCCGACGCTCCGGGTCCCCTCTCCGGAGATACACTAGCCCCGGTGTAGAAAAAGACGGAACCGCTAGCCCCCTCTGCGTGAGCCGGAAGTGGGTAGCAAAGTGGAACTAGTTGCTTGTTGTGTCATGTTAGTCCCAAGGAACACCCTTGACAATGGTAGGGCCCACCTACTTGCAAGATTCCCCCCGTTACGTCAGATCCGGGAGTTTCGGGGTGTGAGCAGTCCTGGAACCCGCGAGAGAGAATCCGACGTCGGTGAGGCCCCGGCACAGAGAGTGATGGTATCTTTGGCACCCAACACCCATGATACAATCTAACACACATGGCATGGCAAAACATTGGTTTAGGTGGGATCCCGACGCTCCGGGTCCCCTCTCCGAGATACACTAGCCCCGGTGTAGAAAAAGACGGAACCGCGTCTAGCCCCCTCTGCGTGAGCCGGAAGTGGGTAGCAAAGTGGAACTAGTTGCTTGGTTGTGTCATGTTAGTCCCAAGGAACACCCTTGACAATGGTAGGGCCCACCTACTTGCAAGATTCCCCCCGTTACGTCAGATCCGGGAGTTTCGGGGTGTGAGCAGTCCTGGAACCCGCGAGAGAGAATCCGACGTCGGTGAGGCCCCGGCACAGAGAGTGATGCTATCTTTGGCACCAACACCCATGATACAATCTAACACACATGGCATGGCAAAACATTGGTTTAGGTGGGATCCCGACGCTCCGGGTCCCCTCTCCGGAGATACACTAGCCCCGGTGTAGAAAAAGACGGAACCGCGTCTAGCCCCCTCTGCGTGAGCCGGAAGTGGGTAGCAAAGTGGAACTAGTTGCTTGGTTGTGTCATGTTAGTCCCAAGGAACACCCTTGACAATGGTAGGGCCCACCTACTTGCAAGATTCCCCCCGTTACGTCAGATCCGGGAGTTTCGGGGTGTGAGCAGTCCTGGAACCCGCGAGAGAGAATCCGACGTCGGTGAGGCCCCGGCACAGAGAGTGATGGTATCTTTGGCACACAACACCCATGATACAATCTAACACACATGGCATGGCAAAACATTGGTTTAGGTGGGATCCCGACGCTCCGGGTCCCCTCTCCGGAGATACACTAGCCCCGGTGTAGAAAAAGACGGAACCGGCGTCTAGCCCCCTCTGCGTGAGCCGGAAGTGGGTAGCAAAGTGGAACTAGTTGCTTGTGTCATGTTAGTCCCAAGGAACACCCTTGACAATGGTAGGGCCCACCTACATGCAAGATTCCCCCCGTTACGTCAGATCCGGGAGTTTCGGGTGTGAGCAGTCCTGGAACCCGCGAGAGAGAATCCGACGTCGGTGAGGCCCCGGCACAGAGAGTGATGCTATCTTTGGCACACAACACCCATGATACAATCTAACACATGGCATGGCAAAACATTGGTTTAGGTGGGATCCCGACGCTCCGGTCCCCTCTCCGGAGATACACTAGCCCCGGTGTAGAAAAAGACGGAACCGGCGTCTAGCCCCCTCTGCGTGAGCCGGAAGTGGGTAGCAAAGTGGAACTAGTTGCTTGGTTGTGTCATGTTAGTCCCAAGGAACACCCTTGACAATGGTAGGGCCCACCTACATGCAAGATTCCCCCCGTTACGTCAGATCCGGGAGTTTCGGGGTGTGAGCAGTCCTGGAACCCGCGAGAGAGAATCCGACGTCGGTGAGGCCCCGGCACAGAGAGTGATGCTATCTTTGGCACACAACACCCCCATGATACAATCTAACACACATGGCATGGCAAAACATTGGTTTAGGTGGGATCCCGACGCTCCGGGTCCCCTCTCCGGAGATACACTAGCCCCGGTGTAGAAAAAGACGGAACCGGCGTCTAGCCCCCTCTGCGTGAGCCGGAAGTGGGTAGCAAAGTGGAACTAGTTGCTTGGTTGTGTCATGTTAGTCCCAAGGAACACCTTGACAATGGTAGGGCCCACCTACTTGCAAGATTCCCCCCGTTACGTCAGATCCGGGAGTTTCGGGGTGTGAGCAGTCCTGGAACCCGCGAGAGAGAATCCGACGTCGGTGAGGCCCCGGCACAGAGAGTGATGGTATCTTTGGCACACAACACCCATGATACAATCTAACACACATGGCATGGCAAAACATTGGTTTAGGTGGGATCCCGACGCTCCGGGTCCCCTCTCCGGAGATACACTAGCCCCGGTGTAGAAAAAGACGGAACCGGCGTCTAGCCCCCTCTGCGTGAGCCGGAAGTGGGTAGCAAAGTGGAACTAGTTGCTTGGTTGTGTCATGTTAGTCCCAAGGAACACCCTTGACAATGGTAGGGCCCACCTACTGCAAGATTCCCCCCGTTACGTCAGATCCGGGAGTTTCGGGGTGTGAGCAGTCCTGGAACCCGCGAGAGAGAATCCGACGTCGGTGAGGCCCCGCACAGAGAGTGATGGTATCTTTGGCACACAACACCCATGATACAATCTAACACACATGGCATGGCAAAACATTGGTTTAGGTGGGATCCCGACGCTCCGGGTCCCCTCTCCGGAGATACACTAGCCCCGGTAGAAAAAGACGGAACCGGCGTCTAGCCCCCTCTGCGTGAGCCGGAAGTGGGTAGCAAAGTGGAACTAGTTGCTTGGTTGTGTCATGTTAGTCCCAAGGAACACCCTTGACAATGGTAGGGCCCACCTACTGCAAGATTCCCCCCGTTACGTCAGATCCGGGAGTTTCGGGGTGTGAGCAGTCCTGGAACCCGCGAGAGAGAATCCGACGTCGGTGAGGCCCCGGCACAGAGAGTGATGCTATCTTTGGCACACAACACCCATGATACAATCTAACACACATGGCATGGCAAAACATTGGTTTAGGTGGGATCCCGACGCTCCGGGTCCCCTCTCCGGAGATACACTAGCCCCGGTGTAAAAAAGACGGAACCGCGTCTAGCCCCCTCTGCGTGAGCCGGAAGTGGGTAGCAAAGTGGAACTAGTTGCTTGGTTGTGTCATGTTAGTCCCAAGGAACACCCTTGACAATGGTAGGGCCCACCTACTGCAAGATTCCCCCCGTTACGTCAGATCCGGGAGTTTCGGGGTGAGCAGTCCTGGAACCCGCGAGAGAGAATCCGACGTCGGTGAGGCCCCGGCACAGAGAGTGATGGTATCTTTGGCACACAACACCCATGATACAATCTAACACACATGGCATGGCAAAACATTGGTTTAGGTGGGATCCCGACGCTCCGGGTCCCCTCTCCGAGATACACTAGCCCCGGTAGAAAAAGACGGAACCGGCGTCTAGCCCCCTCTGCGTGAGCCGGAAGTGGGTAGCAAAGTGGAACTAGTTGCTTGGTTGTGTCATGTTAGTCCCAAGGAACACCCTTGACAATGGTAGGGCCCACCTACTGCAAGATTCCCCCCGTTACGTCAGATCCGGGAGTTTCGGGTGTGAGCAGTCCTGGAACCCGCGAGAGAGAATCCGACGTCGGTGAGGCCCCGGCACAGAGAGTGATGCTATCTTTGGCACACAACACCCATGATACAATCTAACACACATGGCATGGCAAAACATTGGTTTAGGTGGGATCCCGACGCTCCGGGTCCCCTCTCCGGAGATACACTAGCCCCGGTGTAGAAAAAGACGGAACCTCTAGCCCCCTCTCGTGAGCCGGAAGTGGGTAGCAAAGTGGAACTAGTTGCTTGGTTGTGTCATGTTAGTCCCAAGGAACACCCTTGACAATGGTAGGGCCCACCTACTTGCAAGATTCCCCCCGTTACGTCAGATCCGGGAGTTTCGGGGTGAGCAGTCCTGGAACCCGAGAGAGAATCCGACGTCGGTGAGGCCCCGGCACAGAGAGTGATGGTATCTTTGGCACACAACACCCATGATACAATCTAACACACATGGCATGGCAAAACATTGGTTTAGGTGGGATCCCGACGCTCCGGGTCCCCTCTCCGGAGATACACTAGCCCCGGTGTAGAAAAAGACGGAACCGCGTCTAGCCCCCTCTGCGTGAGCCGGAAGTGGGTAGCAAAGTGGAACTAGTTGCTTGGTTGTGTCATGTTAGTCCCAAGGAACACCCTTGACAATGGTAGGGCCCACCTACTTGCAAGATTCCCCCCGTTACGTCAGATCCGGGAGTTTCGGGGTGTGAGCAGTCCTGGAACCCGCGAGAGAGAATCCGACGTCGGTGAGGCCCCGGCACAGAGAGTGATGGTATCTTTGGCACCAACACCCATGATACAATCTAACACACATGGCATGGCAAAACATTGGTTTAGGTGGGATCCCGACGCTCCGGGTCCCCTCTCCGGAGATACACTAGCCCCGGTGTAGAAAAAGACGGAACCGCGTCTAGCCCCCTCTGCGTGAGCCGGAAGTGGGTAGCAAAGTGGAACTAGTTGCTTGGTTGTGTCATGTTAGTCCCAAGGAACACCTTGACAATGGTAGGGCCCACCTACTGCAAGATTCCCCCCGTTACGTCAGATCCGGGAGTTTCGGGGTGTGAGCAGTCCTGGAACCCGCGAGAGAGAATCCGACGTCGGTGAGGCCCCGGCACAGAGAGTGATGGTATCTTTGGCACACAACACCCATGATACAATCTAACACACATGGCATGGCAAAACATTGGTTTAGGTGGATCCCGACGCTCCGGGTCCCCTCTCCGAGATACACTAGCCCCGTGTAGAAAAAGACGGAACCTGCGTCTAGCCCCCTCTGCGTGAGCCGGAAGTGGGTAGCAAAGTGGAACTAGTTGCTTGGTTGTGTCATGTTAGTCCCAAGGAACACCTTGACAATGGTAGGGCCCACCTACTGCAAGATTCCCCCCGTTACGTCAGATCCGGGAGTTTCGGGTGTGAGCAGTCCTGGAACCCGCGAGAGAGAATCCGACGTCGGTGAGGCCCCGGCACAGAGAGTGATGCTATCTTTGGCACCAACACCCATGATACAATCTAACACACATGGCATGGCAAAACATTTTAGGTGGGATCCCGACGCTCCGGGTCCCCTCTCCGGAGATACACTAGCCCCGGTGTAGAAAAAGACGGAACCGGCGTCTAGCCCCCTCTGCGTGAGCCGGAAGTGGTAGCAAAGTGGAACTAGTTGCTTTTGTGTCATGTTAGTCCCAAGGAACACCTTGACAATGGTAGGGCCCACCTACTTGCAAGATTCCCCCCCGTTACGTCAGATCCGGAGTTTCGGGGTGAGCAGTCCTGGAACCCGCGAGAGAGAATCCGACGTCGGTGAGGCCCCGGCACAGAGAGTGATGGTATCTTTGGCACACAACACCCATGATACAATCTAACACACATGGCATGGCAAACATTGGTTTAGGTGGGATCCCGACGCTCCGGGTCCCCTCTCCGGAGATACACTAGCCCCGGTGTAGAAAAAGACGGAACCGCGTCTAGCCCCCTCTGCGTGAGCCGGAAGTGGGTAGCAAAGTGGAACTAGTTGCTTGGTTGTGTCATGTTAGTCCCAAGGAACACCCTTGACAATGGTAGGGCCCACCTACATGCAAGATTCCCCCCGTTACGTCAGATCCGGGAGTTTCGGGTGTGAGCAGTCCTGGAACCCGCGAGAGAGAAACCGACGTCGGTGAACA